>PVKA01003940.1:6676-104368 GCA_004027165.1 Ctenomys sociabilis | reverse complement strand
GAGAGGCAAGATCTGCACTAATGGTGGTTGGACAGGATATTATGTCGGCTTTTAGTGCTATGGTCATCCACTAGGTAAATAATTATTGAATCTTTGATATAATTCAGCTATAAAAAAACCTGTAAATATAATATCATGTATGCACCTTGTACAATACCAAAACGTTATGAAAACAGTTTTCAATGTATTAATTCATCGAATGTGTATTGTTAAGATGTCTTGAAACTGTCTGATTGACATTTGTATTTTAATAAAATAAAAATAAATGAAAAAAAAGTAATAAAAATATGTGTTCGTCCTAATGGAATAAGATTTCTATTTGGTAAGATGAAAGAAAATAATATAAATATCATGAGGTATTGCTAGATGACAAAACTACTTGGGTTTAATTGTTTTAGATAAGTTACCAGTTTTATTAAAAGTAATTGTGTTTCGTTATTTACCATTATTGGTATTTCTCTGTAAAGATATGATGGTATCATGTAGAGCCTTTTAGGTAGGTTCATAGGAAACATACATTATAGGTAGGGTTATTGATGTGGCAATAGAAACTGACTTTTGGAAAAACAGCTTTTGAATCCTAGAAATCAGGTCAGATAGTGTTTCAACTATTTTATTATTAACATCTTTCCTATTGTAAAATTCTCTGAAGTGAGAACCACAGTAGTGAGCATATGTTATAAGCTGATACTTTCCTGTTTCTTGGGCGTGTTTGGAAGCTCTACCTCTACAATTGTTCTAAGTGACACTAGTGTCTGTGACTTGAGAACATGTTACCTGAGAATACAGCTTGACCACATATACTCTAGATGGCTTCCTAAAAACAACTGTTGACTCTATATTTTTATGATTTGATGAGCTTATTATTTTAAAGAATTACCTGTTCCATTCTATATAAAGTCTTGATCAATTACAATTTTCTGAAGACAATCTAGAAATAAGTATCTAAGAGTTTCAAAAATGACAAAAACAGAGTAGAGTGATCTTACTAGTTGAAAGCTTTTTTGAACCCCTGGAATAGGTCGTTGTAACTGTCTATCTTTATTCAAGATCTTCTTGGTCCTCTCTGAACTTTATGATTATTAAGACACACAGGTGTTTTAATACTGTTTGTCTTTGTGAAATTATGGCACTCTTTGTGTGTGTATGTGTGTGTATGGTTTGTAATATGGTATCACTACTGTCACTGTTGTCTTGATTGTGAGGTAGTGACTATTGTTAGAAGGTCAGAGGTTGATTTAGGTCTCACCAAACAAGTATAAATCAATATTTTCACTCTCTTTAGAAGAATGAATTTTGTATATACTTGAGATGAAAGAAATTTTCTCTGCATTGTTCTGTTGAAGTTGTTAAGACTTCCATTAGTCTAGGTTAAGTTTCTGGGGTTATGAATTTACTTTTGTTTTCTAATATTGATTTTTATTTCATAAGGGTTTCTTGGTTACAAAAAATTCAGTGAATTATTTTACTTCCAAGGCATTGCATTTTTCAAAATAAGGCATATTTTTCATTTAATTTTCATTCCAGAACTTAAAATAATCACTGAAGTAGGAAGTTGCAGCAAATTATGAAAGGTTATCAGACAGTAATTCTAGAACACCCAAAGGTATGCATTCATTTTAGGCTCTTAAACTTTTAGACACTAAATAGGAATCAGTCCTATTTTGTCTGTTTTATTGTAATATTTCTGAAAATTACTTAAGCTTTGTTCTTCTTGGGGACATATTATAAACCTGGGCATTTTTGTATTTTTAATTGTGATTTTCTTACACTGAAGATACTTTATGCACATCATACATAAGTGAGGAAATATAAGTTATGAAAAAGAAAAATGAAAAACAATATTATTATCAGACTCCATGCTTAAGTAACAAACAGTCTCTGCCAATTTTCTATGTACCACAATACCCTACTCTGGCCTGCCAGTTTCACACCTCACTTTCATCTGACAGTCATACCATCACAGTCTTCATGTTGTTTTACTATGATCTCTCATTTGTTTTCTACTCTAATAATTCAAAAATATACTCACAGGGCTGGCAAGATAGCTCAGTGGTCTAAAGTGAAGGGACCACGGTTCAATCCCTGGCACCACATGTTAGCATTTCAGGCCTTGTGGCTTATGAGAAGTGTATGTTTAGATATGATCCAAATATTTTGGTCTCTTTGCCTATAAATATTGCTGGTTCTAACATAATTTGGGGTTTTAGGTGTGAGGTGCTTTTGTAAGAACATTTTTTTCTCAAATCAAATTAGTATGACAGATTCAATAATTAATACACTGCATATTTTTGTAGTGGTTATTTGTTGTACAAAGTGCATACATGATATTACATTTATAAACACTATTATAGCAGATGCCTCTAATCAATGAATTAAGAGACTGTAGCTGTATTTTTTTTTAAAAAGCTGAATTACAGTACAGTTTCAATAATTAATACTTTTTACACTGTTATCTTCCTGGTGTTTATCCATAGTACAAGAAGCAGACAGGATATCCTGTCCAAACACTATTAGTGCAAATGTTTATTCTCACAGAATTATGCAAAACTACTGCATATTTATCCTAACTGTACTATTAATCCAAACACAGAATGGTTCTTCCTTTGTATCCCCCCCTTATTTTTTGTTTAGTCCTGTCAGAGATGGGTATTCTACTGTCATTAAATTATTATAGGTGCTTGAATTCAGTGAAACAGTCCAACACAGTCCAAAAGTCCACAATAATGGTGGGTTATCTGAAGAAGTTGTTGACTAGAGCTATTTACAGCTCAGCTTATTATTATGGCCTTATTTTATATACCTCATTTTTATACTTTTCTGCTAGATGGTTAAGACCAAGATAAAGCAAGATCTATATAACAAAAAATGTAATTTTTGTATCTGATGAGGTCAGTCAAGTCCCCTCAGGGTTTATCCTGTAACCCTGTACCTTACTTTGTAGATCAGTGTCAGCCATGTGGATGAGTCACAGCCATTGCTTGATTTGCTCTCTGTGAAAGCCTGAAAGTTTTCTCTGCATGTGACTCTCTTTAGGCACATTACAAATCATTGATCACATTCATCTGTAGCTCCATAATGTCCTTGAATAGAAAATTTGGGGGACAACTGTGTTCCATGATGTTACAGTACAGGTTCTCCTATGTCCTGAGTCTTCATTGATCTTGAAAGGCTAGGGACAAAATGTTGGCTGACCTTTCAGCCCTTCCATTTCTCCAATTTTTGATCTTCAAACATAGGTTGTTAACTATCCAGAAGAGAAGCTGATTGTTATCCTGAAACATATGCAGTTCAGTTTACCCTAACTATCTGACTAAATTCTTTTTAGTTGGTATACCTTTCTATTTGTATCTCTTCTTTTGATTTCTTATACTAGGGAGACTATACGATATTTGCACATGTGTGTCTGGTTTAGTTCACTTATGAGTATATGTTCAAGTGGCACTCACTTATATATAAATGCTTCAAGTTTATCATTCTTTATAGCTGAGTAATACTCCATTGTATAAAAATACCACATTTTTTTAAGAAGAGGAAAGAGAGTTGAAGGGAAAATTAATAATTACTCATTCCTTTAAAATAGTTACACTTAAAACTTGGTGGTGTGTCAGAATTATCGGTAGAGGAGGTCTTGGTGACACACACACCTGTATTAAGCTACCTGGATAGCTGAGGTGAAAAAAAAAAAGAATGTTTGAGGCCACCCTGAACCAATAGAGTACAACACTGTGTCAAAAGCCTTCAAGAACTTGAATAAATCTTGATCATACTCCAGTTAAATAAGAATCTCAGGAGATAAAGCACAGGCATTAGGTGACCTAAAGCCCCTGGTTAACAAAACATGAGAAGTATGAGAATCTAAAGAAGCCTGCTTCAGCAGAGTACAGTGGCCAGGGTTCGGATCTCCAGCTTGCCATGCTGGCCCTGCACCTAGGGAACCCTGAGAAGGCAGTCACCTGGGCATGGTGACGTGTGACTATAATCCCAGCACTTAGGAGGCTGAAAACAAGAGAATCACTGCAAGTCCGATCTACGTAATGAGATCCTGCAGACCTTGCACTAAATACAAAAAAAAAAAAAAAAAAAGAGCCATTTGAGAAATACTAGAAAAGGTCAAATCTCTGGAACTGGCAAGCAAATTCAAGGGTTACTGAGTGCCAGGCAAGTGTTTCAGTGTGGAAGGAGTGAGCAGGGTGGGGAGATCATAGTTTTAGTGGTAGATCTCCAGGGTTTCAATCTTTCTCTGTCCTTCACGGTGTGTCCTTCTTCAGTTTTCTGATTTGCAAAGTGAGGATCACAATTACTCCTCTCTCTTAAGGATCCTATGGGTACTAAGCAGTTGTAAGTGTAAAACACTTAGTCTTATGTCAGGCAAGTAACAAACATGTAGGCATTTGGTGCTATTTTATTCTGAAGATGAGCCCAGCAATACTAAAGTCCATTTGTTTTCTTTTTGGTATGGGGTTGGATCCCAATCAAACAGAAAAAGGAAGAACAAGGAAACACTTGAGAGGGGATTCAAGATGTTCTAAGAATAGTCTTTATATGCTTCAATCTTTCCTGTCTTGCATCCCCTCTAAAATTTGCTATACTTTTTTGCCTCTCAACTCTTGCTCTTTTTTTAAACCTTCAGTTTCATGATGCTTTCAACACATTGGAAGGGGCATGCTAAGATAAATGGATACATCAGGTATAATCAGTTTAGATTTTGCTGTGTAGCTGACTCAAAAAACAGCGACTATTTTGTGTCTTAAAACAACTGTTATGTTCTTGTCTCATTATTCATTGAGTTCACTGGGTGGGTCATGCTGCGCTGAGTGGCCCCTTTGCTGAGCTTGTTCAGCCTCTATGTCATCTGCTGGTCAAAATGGCTGCATTTTACCTCAGGTAGGCTGACTGAGCCTGGGGCGTATCAATAAGTGCACCGTCTCTCATTATCTAGCAAGTTAGCCTGGGCTTATTTATGTGATAAAATAGTTTCCTGGAGATAAAAGAGGAAGTTCTCCATGTCAAGGGTGAGACCCAAGTTATACATTTTTCCACTTCCTTTTTTTTTTTTTTCCAAGAAAACCATAAGAACAATCCATAGCTGATGGATTGGTAAAGAGAATTAATTTCTGATGGAAGTTGCTTTGAAATCTTTTACTATTAGTTTTTGGAAATCTTTCATAATCACTTTTGAAATGGGACAAATGAAAGGAAATGAGGTCAAGGTGATGATAATGGCATTGAAAATGGAAAGTAGATATTAGAGATAGGCCTTAGAGAATGATCATGGGTGCATGGTGTGACAAAAATGATTTTAGTGAAGCTGCCGCCCCAGTAGCTATGCAACTTTAATGTTGATAAATAGAAATATGGAAACCACAGAATAGCTGCTATGGCTTGTCTCTAAATGCCCCCTCAAAATCTCATAGGCTGGTGGGATTTTCAGAGCTGGTTGGATCTAGGATTCAGGGAATGTGGCACTAAATTAGTCCACTGGTTGGAACTAGCGGAGTTTTGGGTGTAGTTGAACAGATTCACTGAAGACAAGCCTCACCACCCAAATGACTTGCACCACCCAAATGACTTGCAGCCTGCATGAAAGAAAGCAAGGTGGCTCCTGCTGCTTGCTCCCTTGCTGCCTCCTGTGCTCTTTGCCATCGGATGTTTCTTTGCTGTGATAGCCCTCTGCCATGCCACTCTGCCTGAGAGCCAGGTAACTATGGACTTAAATCTCTATAAATGGTGAGCTCAACTAACCTTTTATTCCTTTCAGCTCGGATATCAGTTTCTTTTGTTCCAACATTACAGAAAAGTACCTAAGACAGTAGCAAAGGATCACAAGCCTTGACTGTATTCTTTTATTAAAAATTGGACTGTATTTCTTTTTTTTGGGGGGGGGAAACTGTCTACGGGGTGTTCAAGGTATCTCTACTAGATCGGACTAAGTGATTGTCCTGTTTACAGCCTCCCAAGTGCTGAGATAATAGGCGCGTACCACCATGCCCAGTCTCAATGGCTTTCTCAGCACACTCCGGTGGCAGGGCCAGCATAGCAGGCCAGGGGATCAAACCCCAATTACTTTCACCTGCGTGCAGGCACTTTAATCTGCTGAGCTATTTGACTGGTACCTCCTTTTCTGAAAATCATTTTCCTATTACTATTTTCTTCCAGAGGAAAAAATTTTCAAAATTCATTAATTGAAATTCAAATTTTGAATAAATTAGACTCATATTAGTTGACTGCTAAAATACAAACAATATATGAATTTCATAGTTCAAAAGAATGTTCTAATCTCAATATCAAAAGAAGGCTGCTCAATTTCAAAACCAAACTACCTAGCTCTGGGCTGAAACCGAATCTGTATATCATCTTAAGATGTACCAAGAAAAATATGAGAATAAAAAAGACACAGTAGCCCTTAGCCATTGTCTTTTAATTCATTTATTGAATCTATATATGATTCTACAAAAATTGATATATAGATTCCATAAATTTGTTCTATAGAATTTGTTCTCACGAATCTGCAATGTCCTTGTTCTTATATAACAATATTTTATAGGCTACTAAACTGTGAAATAAAATCAGATAAAGGTAGACATGTTCCTGCATTTAGTATTCATAATCGTTTGGCTATAATATAATGGACTCTCCTTTTTCCCTGTGTTATGGTTTGCCCTAGAAATTCTTTCCTTTCCCTTTAACCTATTAGGTTTCTTTTTCTGAGACAAAATAGCTGACACCTACCACTTAAAGGAGGAATGGGTTTACTTTGCCTCATATTTTCTGAGATTCCAGTCCATGGTTGGTTAGCTCTGAGACAGAAATAGCATGGCTGACTAAAGATGCTTAACTCTTGTCAATCAGGAAGCAGAGAGTAAGGCAAACTCCAGAACAGGAAGGGGTCAGCAAACAGATGTTGTCCTCTTGGTCATATCTGCATGACGCACTTCCTCTCTAGCTCCACATCACCTCCTAATAAGCCACTCAGCTATGACCTCATCCTGGTTATGGCCCTTATACTCCACTCATCTCTTCAGGAGCCCTGTCATTGAGTCAATCTGGTAATCAACATTTGTCAGCATAGATGCACATTCTTTTACATATTTTTAAAATAGAATATTTTCAGGAGGAAAGAAAGAGTAATAATATTCATTGTGCATAGTTATCAATTCCTCATGATGAATGATATTTGTATGTATCAAAAATATGCAACAATAATAACAACTTTAAAAGTACCAAAGTTTCAGGATAAATCCTGAGGGGACATAACTGACATTGTCAGATACAAAAGTTATATTTCTTGTTATATAGGTCTTTATCTTGGTCTTAACCATTCAGAGGAAAAGTACAAAAGATAAGGTATAAAAAGTGAAGCCATATTAATAGGCTGAGCTGTAAAAGACTCAAGTCAACAACTTCTGACATTGCCAGTCCTACAGATAACCCTCTACTATTATGGACTACTGGACTGTATTGGATTATTTTGATGAATTTATGCACCTACAGTATGTAATTGACAATGTCATACCCTTGTGTGATAAAACTAAACAAAAAATGGGGGTACAAATGAATGACAATTTGTGTCTGTATATTCAAAATAATTAGGATAGATATAGAGCTTCATTCTTTCAATTCAATGAATGAAAAGATTTTTCTCTAATAACATTTGTGGATAGGATATCATGTCTGCATCATATACAATGAATAACCACTAAGACAACAATATGCAACATAGTAATTTTTGAAACTGTGCTAGTAATCGGTTTTGAAACTCATTATTATTTGTTTCTCAACAAAATTATTTTTTAAAAAAGTACCAAAGTGTATTTTCAGAAATTTATATTATTTAAATGAAATTTATATGTACTCAATACCACTTAACCTACTGCTTATTCTTAATTTAGCATACTTATTTTTATGATCATTACATAAAATGAATAAATTACTTTGTTCTCTCTCTCCACCCAGCTTGGGTACATGTCCCCTGACTGTGAAGATGTTTGCACATGCAGTGCTAGCTCTACAGGACAGAGTAGCCTATGCTACTGTCTTAGATATAGAGAACTGTTTCTTTTTATTCCTGGATATTGTTTCACTGTGCTATTACTTCACCACATCCCCATTACTGCCACATAATAGTCCATCTGAAATCTCAATGGTTTTAACAATGACACTAATTCTCACTCAAGTATTTATGGGTTGGCTGATGTATACTGGGTTCTGCTGAGATTTCAAGATGTAGCTTGGGCCTAGGTCTGTGTCGTGAGTCTCTCTTTACTCCTAATCATTGCTTTGGGACCTTGTATGGTTTTAGGAAGATAACCCTGACAGCAATATTTCATTTTGCCAGTTTGAATGCAAATGACTAGATATCTCAACAGGTACTACATAATATGAGAAGCAACATATGAGCATACTTTTATTGATTTCTAACTGATAGCAAACAATCCCATTTCCCTTTACTATTATATTTTCCATTCCATTTGTGAGTATGACTGTTACTCATCAATTTATGGCATCTATATGCGACTCATTCTGTCTTAATCTAAGCCTGAAATAACTTCATATTGCAGAAATAAAACATCTTCCATCTCAATATAGTCAAAACTAGGTTAAATGAGATGATTTTCCCTGAGTAAGCAGAGCCAGTCTGCAATACATCATTTTTCTCCACATACATTATGTCAAGTATTCTTTAGCATTTATATGAACTGCATACTTTGCATGGATATGCACCTATAAATGCAAACAGAGCAAGTATCCTGGAGAATACATGCTTTCAAATTGTTTTATTGCCTTGCTTGTGCTGATGTAAAAGGAAATATGAAAATATCTTTTCACCTAAATAAAAGATATAAGGGAGATTTCTAGACTACTAGCACTGAAAGCGATTTTAGAGATCATATGTCTAACTGCAACATTCATTGTGTTGAGGAATACAACTCATGTGTAATCAAGAGACTTCTCAAACATTGTACTGTGAGTCAGTAGAAGAACCAGAAATGTAGCGTAGCTCTCCTGACTACCCAGTTGTAGTTTTCCATTCTACTGTAATGCCTCCCAGGCCTCTGCTAAGACAAAATGCCAGCAGAACTTGGAGACTCTAAAATGAGACAAATTTCGTCTTGGATTCCATTATTGTGAAGATAGTTTAGAATGCACTTATTTCATTGGCATGTACCTCAAAACTGAAAAAATGCCCTTCTGAAACTTTCCTCAGAATACTATAGTCCATATTAATATTTTTTTATTTTTGAATACTTGTGGAACTTGTCCATTTTGGAGTGGAAAGACCAAGGTTATGAACGATATAAAACATATTTTTGCCTAATTTTTATCCATTTCACAGAGATGGGGACAGATGTGCCTATTTAATATTGTTGACTGTCAATTTCCATAACAGATAAATAATCTATTGATTGAACAGACCTACTCCAATGAAATAGGGTAAAATCTTATAAATTCTTTTGTTAGTAGGGATTGAACTCAGAATGTTGTGCTTCCCAGACAGGTGCTTATTCAACTGAGCTATCTCCTTGTCCCTGAACAGAATATTTTAGAGATTTCAAGCCCAGGCTGTATAGTTTTAAATTGTCATTCTTTTTTAACATGAGACATGGTTAAAGATTCGGCTGAATTTCCATCAAAATAGGTTTGAATGGATGGGTACCAGTAACATCATTAAGTGACTATTGGTGAGAAAGGTATAGGTCTTGCTTTTTTGGGGCAGAACTGGGGATTGAACTTAGGCCCTTGCACTTGCCAGGAAAGTACTTATTCTACTGAGCTATATCCTTGGTCTCAGAGAAAGGTATAGGTCTTGATAAATGAAATACTTGATTGGTTCACAGACTTAATTTTCAAGAGCAGATAGTTCTGGTAATAATCAGTTAAGTCATATGCTTCTGGTTCCATCATTTTTACTGCAAATATGAAAAGTATGTATTGTGTGAGAATTGGTTAGCATAGGAAAATATTTGGTATCTTTTTCATCTTTTATTGACTGATCATCAGCACAACATCAGAACTTACAACTAAATAAATATCTATTTACATGCAGAAGGCTTTATCTTTGATAGTCAAATTGGAAATAATTTGTGTATTTTTTATTAAGAAATATAACTCTACTAATGATAAATGTTTTTAGAGGATATGGTGCCTATTCGATTGAAGAACCAGATAAAGTTATTTCAGATCCTCCCTGTCCAAAATCTTGCAACAACAAACACAGCTGCCTATGTTCAATGTCATTACTTCTACAGTACATGCTTTCTGTTTTGCTTTTCCTCAACTTCATCAGTCCCTTCTACATACAGTCTGCAGTGTACCCACTGACACTGAGTTTCCTGCTTACTTGAATGTGGCTTCTGTGGCTAGCCCTTCTTGGTTTCAGACTGTAGCATGCAGCCCACACCCATAGTCTCTGTCTTCTTTTTGATGTATTTGGTACATGGTCTCACTATGTAAAATGGAATAATAATGATTCTCCTATTTTCAGCCTCCCAAGTGCTGGGATTACAGGCACAGCAAGTGCCACCAAACCCAGTCTCAATCTCTGTCTCAGCGAGCCCCAGGGGCAGGGCTGGTAAGGCATCCTGGGGATCAAACCCAGGTGGCTGTGTTTGCCTAAGCAGGTGCTTTGGTCTGCTGAACTATGTGACCAGCCCTTTCTGCATTTATGTCTTTGTTTTAGTAATGGGTTATATTGTATTCCAGAACAACCTATATGAGAACTTGATGTATGAGAACTAGCCCCAAAGTGCTTGAGTCCAAAAAATAGAGGCAGATGGATCCAGTAGTGCCAGACACTAATTCACTGGAGACCTACTGCAGAAACATGACCTTGGAAGGCAGCAACCAAGTGAATTGCTGCAAGTTTGGTCAGGAGCGGGAGTGTATGTATTGGTTAAGATGAAAGTGACTTTATCCCAGCTAGAATTACCTACTTTGACTCCTTGACCAAGGAGACAGGAATATTCCTGGTCCTGGGGTAAGGTTGTATATCTCCACATACACATCAAATATTATTATTATTTTTTTATTTTTTTTTTTGTCTTTTTGAGACAGGGTCTCACTATGCAGTTCAGGCTGGCCTTAAGCTCACTTTGTAGCTCAGGCTGGTCTCGAACTCACAACAATCCTCCTGCCTCAGCCTCCCAAGTGCTAGGATTACAGGCATGCGCCACCACGCCCGGCTACAAATCAAATATTATTGTCCATTTATAGTTTTCTGGGAAATTGTTCAGGAAAAACTGACTAGGGTTTTTTTTTTTTTATGGTAGTTATGACTCCAGGTGTCTGTTTGTGTTATGACGAATCCATATATTTTCCCTCTGCCATATTTAACCATGGTCTGCACTCTGCCCACATCACTGCTCCTGTAAGATTTATGCTGCTGTGTTCCCTAAAACTCACTCAAGGACACCACTTCTATAATTCTGCAATCATCCACTTGCATTATCCACCCTATTCACTTGCATCTTCCATTACCAGTTTCTACCTTTACTGAATATATCTGAAAGCACACAAACAGTGCACTGTTTATCTCTTTCAAAGAGAAAATTCTCTTGACCCCAATTCTCATTAAACTTAACTCTTTATTAGCTTTTCTCATTAGTGCCTAATTTCTTCCATTTTTTTAATGCCTTTAATTTCTTTCTTCCTGTTTTCACCTGAATATACCTGAGTTAAGATGCTACCTCCACTACTCTGCTGAAAGTATTCTGGTCACCTTGGATTTCCATCCTGCTAAATAAAACAGTATTTTTCAGTCTTCAAATTACTTCAGATCTCAATAGCACTTCACATACAGGTGATCATACTGTTCTCTGTAAAACTTCGTTTCTTGATTTCTAAGATACTGTATGTATCTTTTTTTTTTTTTTGTTTTTCTTCCAACCCTTCTGTATTCAAACTTTTCTTATTTTCTCTCTCATCTTGTTTATCAAATCATATTTTACTAGGATAAATACATTTAAATGAGTTCTGCTTTTAGTTTTTAAAGGCACAGGGCACTGTTGCAGGGTGCAGGTGTAATGGTAAGCAACAGACCTCTAAAGAGACTGCATTGGTCTTAACTGAAAAGTCATGGCAATGAATTACTACCTCCTGTTTCATCTTCCCCTTATGCCGTGGAATCCACAATTTTACTTTAATTCTATGGTTTACATACCTTCTATAAGTGAAATTAGTGTTTTACTTTTTGTGCCTGGCTTATTTTGCTTAACATTAGGTCCTCCAATTTCATCCATATCGTCACATATTGTAGAATTTATTTCCTTTGAAAAGAAAATATAAGCATTGTATACACATGTCACATAGCCTTTGGGCGTTCTTCTGATAATATAAATTTGTGTTTTCCATATCGTGCTATTGCAAATAGTGGTCTAATAGAAATGAGTGCTAATAATAATAATTAAAATTCTCATTTCACTTATTTATATAAATACCCCCAAATGGGCTCACTGAATAATATGCAGCCCACACTTTAAATTTTTGAGAAACATCATAGTGTTTTCATAGAAGCCATACCATTTTACATTCCTACCAACACTGTACCAGAGTTTTGATTCGTTCACATCTTCACCCACTTGGCTTCTTCTGCTAATAATTACACTGACTGATGTGAAATGGTATTTAGTTACGTTTTTCACTTACACATTGCTGATGATTCATGATGATTGAGCATGCATATATATTAGACGTGTGTATGTCTCCTTGCAAAGAACATTCAGTTAAGTCCGCAGCCCATTTGTAAATTGGCTATTGGTTTTTTTGCATTCAAATTATAGGAATTACTTATGTACTGTTGAGATTAACCCCTTTATCATGTACATGGTTTTCAAATATCTTCTACCATTCTGTCATTTATCTCTCACTCTGTTGTTTTATTTATTGTGCAGATGCCTTCAGTTTTATGTAGTCCTATTTGGTATTTTGTCTTATTTATATTTTTGGTGTCATCCTCACAAAACCACTGACAAAACTAATTTCAATAAGCTTTTTCCCTGTGTACTCTAGCAGTTTTGTGGTTTCAGCTTATGCAATTAGGTCTTTAATTCATATCCTATTGATTTTTGTATGCACTGTAAAATTCAAAACCAAGTTCATTCTTTTTGCATGTGGATACACATGGACAGAGGTTTCCCAACAACCTTTGTTGAACAGACAGTCCTTTTTCATTGAGTACTGGCCCCATTCTTATAAAATATAATACTTGAGCACATATGCATGGTTTTATTTCTGGATGTCTTTTCTGATTCATTGGTCATCTTTGCTATCTTTAGTTCAATACCATATGTTTTAGGTATTATAACTTGGTAATATATGTTGAAAGCAGAAAATACATCTATATCTTCATTTTTCTTTCTCAAAATTGATTCGGTTAGGGTAATTTACTGTTATGTTTTATTAAAGATTGTGTTTGAAATACCAGTCTAAAAGTAGTAAGTATAAATAAAAGAAATGTATAAGAATTCTCTATAGATGCAGCCCAAATTTCTCTCTTGTCTGAAACCTGATACTTACTAAAAACTTCCGTTTATGAATATTTCCTGAAAAAAGGAGGGCTTTTGAACTAATTTGAAAGTAGTTAAAACCAAGTAAAGTGAAGGGTAGCAATGTACTGGAAGAGGGATATAAAATTTCAGTTAAAAGGAAAAAACTCAAGAGCTGAATTGTACAGCATAGTTAATATAGTTAATAATAATTTATTTTGTTCAAAAAAACTTTAAACTACCAGATTTTATGTGATTTCATCACAAAACGAAATTTATGAGGCAACATAAATGTGAGTTTCATTTATCCATTTGACAATGAATAGATAATTTAAAACAGCATGTTGTACACAGTAAATATAATCAATTTCTATTTATCAATTAAAATATATTAAATAAACAACTGAATTAGACAACCAGGAGATCTCTGGGCTCCACCTTTCACTCTTGTTCTTTTATGGGGAATCTGTTATCAACAGCAAGATAAAAACACATATATTCCAAATGGGTAAAGGGCGGCAATAGGCCTCTGCTCAGAACAATCTTTTTACAACAATATTCTTGAATTCTACACTGTGTGCAACTTCATGTCAAGTTATAGATTCATTTTCCTTAAACATTTCTCTGTTTAAGCTTCTTCAAAACTTCACTTTCACATTTTGTTTTGTTGTATCTACCCAATGTTGCTCTTTGGCTCCGATTCAAGCGTGGGCACAGATGCATCTCTAGAGCTGAAATCATGCTGGCAATTCTTAGTTATGCAGTAGTTAGTTTTCAGTTATCTCCAACATGAAAGTAAAATATTTTAAAATGCTAGTGAAAGTTTTCAAACCTCCATTCAAAAAGAATGCCTTGGAAATCTTTCAGCATAATTCGAATTCCCTTTTAAGTATGTAGGTATTTATTCATTCACTAAGTCTCCTGTTTACTAAGTACCAGCTATGTGCTAGGAAGCATGATTGGCACTGGAGATTCAAGGTAAGTAGCAATAAATAAGCCTCTAGCCCTATGAATTTAATGTACTATGGACAAAGTTTTCTTTCTTTATGTTATGGAGAATTCTATGCAGGGCCTTTTTACTGAGCTGTATACCTAGTACTTTCTTTTTTCTATTTTGAGGAAGCATTATGCTAAGTCACTAGTTCTAAATAAGTTCTAAGAATGACTTCTCTAGGTCGGTAAGGTATGTTGGTGGCAATTTGATAGGGATTGCATTAAATCTGTAGAACAATTTTGGGAGTATGGCCATCTTCACAATGCTGGTTCTTCCTGTCCAGGAGCAGGGAATATATTTCCATTTTCTGAAGTTGTTCAGGTTGGACTTAAACTTCCATACTACCTTAGTCTCCCACCATTTTAAGCTTACAAATGTGTGCCACTCTGCTAGGCTAAAATGCTCTCTTTGAATGATACAAAATCACAATGAGCTATGCATCTATAAGTGTGGTCATATTTATATATAGAGTGGGGAACTGAAGCCCTGAAAATTGATGAAAACTCTGAGTCACATGCAACCTGAAGTATCTCACTACTGAAAGTGTCTGAGATCTACATATAAAAACATAAATTATTTAGGATTATTAACTGCTTATCATTATGAGTATTAGGTGAAGGTGAATGTTGTTTGGATCTTTTATTTTCTCAGTACAGAATTTTGCTAAATTTACACACCTACAACATTTAAATGGCAGTAGAATACCCATTTCTGACAAAACTAAACAAAGAAGGGATATAAATGAAGGACCAATGTTGTATCTGCATATACAAAATAATTAGGATAAATATGTAGCTACCTTCTCTTAATTCAATGAGAAGAAAGGTTTTTACTAATAGAATTTGGATAGGATATTCTATCTGAATCTTGACTGTGAATAACCACTATGAATACAACAATATGCAATGTATTAGTTATTATAACTGTCTTACTAACCTGTTTTGAAACTATCTCATTGCTATTTGTTTCTCAATAAAATTAATAAGGAAAAAGAATACATTTTGAGGAGCTGTCTTTGAACTACACTATGATGGAGGAGATTGAACCAAGAAAGAGGAAGAAAACAAAGAGATTATTAAGGGAAGAGAAGATAGGCTTAGTTCCCATCATTTTTTTCTACTGAATAGTGGGTGGAGATCACCTAGGCAAAGCTTTGTTATGGAGCAGGAGTTGCTAATACCTGGCAAGTTATTTCAAAATACAGCCAGGTACCAGCTGTGTTAAAACATACATAATTCAATAGAATGCTTGTCTATGAGAATCAGTAACATCAGGTCTGATCCTTTATGCTATTTGAATTCAATGTTGTTTCCCTGCAAGCCTGATCCTAAGAGAAATATTCTGAGAATTATTTATACCACCCAAGACACTTCATCCATGTTTCTTTCATGGTTCTTGAATCATCAGCAAAAAATATCACCTGAAAGACAGCTGAGAATGCAGAATCTTAGGTCCACCCACTCTGAATGGAAAACAAGATCCCTGGGTATTAGAAAGAACAATAATGTGTGAAAAGTATAGGTCAAACATTCTTGTGTAGCTCCCAAACTGCACTTTCTATAACACCGATTCTAATATCAAATGATCCATTTCTTTTTAATTGAGTTTGCTCCATCCCCTGGATTTAATGTATCTATTTGATTGAATGTCAGTCTTAAAGATCAATTGCTCTTTCATTCCTGAAATCCATTCATGCTTATTGCATTAGTAGGCTTTCCTATTGTTCAGATATAATACCTGAAACCCATAATTTAAAGAAATATTTGCTTTGGCTTCTGGTTTCAAGAGATTTGTCCATGGTAGGCTGGCTCCAAAGTAGAAGGATGCAGCTGAACATACTTGCTTAATTATCTTGACCAGAAATCAGACTAGGAAGGTGGTTATCCCTCAAATCTTCCTGGGAAAACCATGAGCACGGCTCATAAAAATGCATAAAGGGACAGAAGTGTCCCTGCTGCTCCATGCAGGATCCTGAACTCTATAGAGGGCTTGTCAGCAATGGCTCTTTCAGGTTTAACACCCAAATTCTACCTTATATACCAAACAGAGCCTGAGAAGGCTCAGGAATCCTGGATCCTTAGAGGGTTCCTGATAACCACTGGTGTCAACTACTACGTAAACCATCACATGGTTGCCTGATCACACAGGACTGTTTACTTAATGTCGCCAATTAGTGTATTATGGCTCTACTCTTTTGAATGAGCTACTCTGAAGTGCTGCCTTTTAAAGTACCTACTAATTATATTTTGTGCTTTAACATGCCAAAGTCCTGACTACAAGAAGACTTATAAATCAGAGCACCGTGTAACTAATCTGTCAAGATTTAATATAATAGTTTTCTCTTAAGACATCCATTGTAGGCTAAACGGCACTGTCATATTAAAGAGCCATTGCCTGGACAAAAATTTCTACTTCAGGGTAGAGGGAGGAGTGGTAGAAATCTTGATGCTGTCTGTGATCAGCTGTGGGTGACTGTCCAACTGCAGTTTCTGAAAGAGGCCTATATGCTACTACCCAAAGGACAAGAGGAACAAGAAGCAAGCTTGGAGAATGCAAGGAGGGCTTCATTACCCTCTATAGCAAATGACTAGCTTGTGAGGTGGACATCTTGATAAGAGATTTCTGTAAGGAGCTGGAAAGTATATCACACGATAAGAAATGCTGCTTCTTTTTTCACAAACACATCTTCTAAAGAGCTCCAGGCACAATCCCCAAATTATTTCCTTCATTCTTGAGACATTCTTGCAATTCAGCCAAGAGCCAAACCAGATCCTTTTGCTTAGACAGATGCAGAAAGAGAGTCAGATACCAGACAGCAGGAAAAGAGAGGAAACTGAAGTATAGGTACTTGATATATCCATGTCCCCTGGTTTTTGTCTGTGCACTATTGTTCTTTCTATGTTACTTTATCACATATATGCTTTTTTAGAAAGATTGGATGATTTCTCTCGGATTAGACTGAAGAAAATATTTGCAATGAACTAAATTTACAAATAGGTCTCTGTTCATTAATAATTAATAGCTATGAAGAATTTTATGTCTTGGGTCAGTAACTCACATGTAATATTGCTCACAAAGAAAAAAAATATATATCCTACAGGAAGAATCACAGAAACAGCTAATAATTGCTACTTCCCATTTTTTTCCTGTAATGAAGGAGAAATAAAGAGCAAATGAAATTAATATAGCCATGTGTCCTTCTTTTTGTGTATTTCTTTGTTGCATCCTCTATCTTTGCAGTTTTCATGAAAGAGTTTCCCTTTTAGGTCATGTCAACTGCAATGCCCTATTCTCTCCATCTCTGTTGCCATGACCTTCTGATTTTAGACCTTCCTGATTATGTTTAAGTCTAGTAGCACCTTAAGCTCAGTTTTCATTCCCACTACTAGAAAATTCTGAGAGTCCTATGTGCCTAGGATGCCCCCAGCCAATTTCCTGGTTTCACAAGGCCATTGATACCTCAGAGCTAATGAAATTTTTTTCTCTGTAGCCCCACCTCAGCCAATTATACCCACCAGGTCCCCTGTTCTCATTGGAAACTGCTCTTCTAAAACCATGGATTCAAATCCCACTACTTTGTAAGAATATTGATTACAGTGCTTCTTCAGCACCTGATTCACACTGCCTGCAGAGAACTGCAGCCTGGATCTTTAAGACTGTGAGGAAGTCAGCTTACTAAGTCTATGGAAGATCCAAATTTCCTTTCCACACATTTATTCATGAGTTAAATAACAGAATTTTTAAATGAATTTTTTGTTAGTACATGTTAGCCATATATAACGATCATATTCATCTTGGGAAATTTGGGCCTGTGCATAATATATCATGATTCTTATTTTCCTCTATTCGTCTCTCTTCCCTTCATCACTTATTCCTTTCCTGATTTACAAAAGCTCTCTTTCCATTGTTTCATTTCACTTCAATAGAATCTTTACACACATATTCACTTGATAACTATATATGTGTTATGATTTAACCCTGCATGAAAAGTGTCTTTACTACTTTGGCAGTCGCAAAGAAATTTCCAATAAGGTCACTTGTCAAATCCAGGTAAACACTGATGCCAGGGAAGTATGATTCCTAAATGTTTAAAGCTGTGCTGTGTCTTTTCTTAGTACTCTTTAGGTGAATCCAAAACACCAAGAAAATACTGCTTGCATAATATCTGTCTGGTTTGATTTTCTTTTCTCCTAATTTTGTGGGGCTGTTTTTATCTGGATCATTTACAACCAATAGGTTATACCCTATTGTTGCCAGCAAGGGTATGGAACTTGATTTTAGGGTCTGATAATTTGGAGATATGTATAAATAGATTAGTGAAAGGTTAGCCAGATAGCTCAGTGGATTAAGCCACCTGCTTAGGCAGACATAGGGGTATGGGGGTTCAATACCAGGCCTGCTGTACCAGCCCCTCCCTCAGAGAGTGCTGAGACAGAGATTGAGGTTTAGGGAGGTTGTACACACCTATAATCCCAGAGCTTGGGAAGCTGAAAACGAGGATCACTATGAGTCTGATCTGTGTAAAGAGACCTTGTACTACATACATAAAAGATAAGTGATTTATAAGAATCCAGCCTTTGTTGAGTGAGAGACAACCAAGAAATCGAATTTGTGTTTTTTTGTTTAGCTTAGAATGTAAATAAAGGAATTCTATGCTCTCTGCTAGGAGAACAGTGTCTTCGTTTGCACCAGTGAATTGTTCCATTGATTTATTCACTTTCATGATCTGCAGGTGAAATTGCAAAATTTGAATACATAAATTCTGCTTCTTGGTTATTGTATTTGTGTCTATAGTTTGGAAATTCTTCTACCTCTACATGACTATTCAACAGCCTCTTACTTCCCATTGCTATTAACATATTAGATTATAATCTCTTAAAATAAAGGGCTCTGTTCTGATTGGGATATTGTATTTGCTTTAAATTTCCTGAGAATAAGAATATTAACTACAGATCCTTGGAATGAATTCGATTAAAAATGTATGTTTCTAAAAATCCAATGCAGAACCACAATACAAAATGAGTGTTACATAATTTAGGTAAATATTTGTCAAGGAAACCAGTTTGATCATTAGGGTTTAATAAATGTATTCTGATTTGTCAGTATTAACTGTCAGTCTACACTTACTGATTTTTTTCTGCTTGAAAAATTTTCCTAAATATGTGCATATTTGCATGTCACTCAAATTACCATTACTTAACATTATTAACACTATTAAAATAAAATTTACGCTTAACCAAGTTAAACAATTGTTTTTTTGTGGGGGTTTTTTGTTTGTTTTTGTGGAATCAGGGATTGATCTCAGGACTTTGTGCTTGCCAGGGAAATGCTTATTCTCCTGAGCCATCTCCCTGGCTCATAAACATTGTTCTTATAATTTTTGTTTCCACAGCGTTAGTATTCATGAGTATATTAACTTAAAATAATTTTTAAGATGTTCATATAACCCTCAGATGGATGCTCATTCAATTAACTGGGTAACATTCTTTTGATACCTAGATAATTTTTATGTAAACAAAATACTGAAATATTGACTATTAATCATACTTTGAAATTTATATATTTTACTCTTAAATTGTATATTCTATCAATAGGTCATATATTATATCTTTGAAGCCATCAATGAACATGTGCATTTCTGCTATGTTGAAAAATTGTATAGCAGAATTTTGCTGCTGTTACCTGGGTAGTATGTATTCTAAGTTCTTAATCCACCAAAATTACACACTTCACATTAAACAATAATTCAGTCTTCTCTGTGACATATATGTGACTTTTCATAATATTTATAATTAGCATGTCTGAATAGGACTACTAGGAGTTTCAAGATAGTGAGATGTGGCTTGAGAGAGAGAGAGAGAGAGAGACAGAGAGAAGAGATGTTTCATATAACTTAACAACAACTTCACATACAGCATAATACAAAAGATGTTGAAGGGTAATACTAAACATTTACTGAAACCTATGGAAAGAATGCAGAAATTAATATGCAAGAATACACAAAAGTAAATTAGACTTTTCTAAACCTGGCTCAGTTTTGGTGAATTTACTTGATTAAGTAACATGATTTCAGAAACAGCTGCAACCTCTTTAGAATCAAATACTATAGTGATACAAAGCTAGAATTTGATTTTTTTTTTCTGTCAAAATGAACTTGGAGTTTTTTGTGGTCTTAGTAAGAGATTATAAATATTCACTCTTTACCTTAGAAGTTAATTTACCCAAATTGCAGAGATTCTGAATCTAACCAGAATACTATATACAATAACACTGTTTACAATGTAGTGGTTCTGAATTTGTTGTGCCCTTGAGTATTCTACTTAAAATATAAGAAACAATAAGTACTTTTTGTTTCGGAATGTATTTGGGATTCTGTTTATGTAAACATTGTGTTTTCATTTAGATTAACGAGTAGCCCAGTCCTTGCTCTTTGTGTTTTCAGACATAATCTCTTAGCATTTTTCTTTCTCAGTAGTTGGGAGTCTGCTAAAATTCTTCTGCTCCAGCCTCTCACCAATATGATTTAAGATTAAATCATCTCACCTCTCTTGGCAAAATTCGATTTTGTCCTTCCTGCTTGATTTTGGCCTTTGACACAAGAAAGTCTCTTTAAGTCTTCCCAAAGGATCTTAAATAGTTCTTCCTGGAAAGTTAAAAAATGTTCTTTTAATAAATGGAATGAGATGTGAAGAAAATAAATGAGGTTACTTAACTATTTTGCAAATCATGGGTTATATAATTTTCAAATTAAAACAGTACTTAGAACTATTCTGAATTTGCATGTCATATAGACATGTATGAATGAATAGGAAAGGCTATTATAGATTTTGGTAATTCATTCCAGTGGTTATAATGAAGTTTTTGCACACAGTGGTTAATTGGATGCTTAATAATATTTGTGACACATATTCTTTACCACTAATATAATTGTAAGAAGTTGTTATCTACACAGATTGTATTTAGTTAGAACTTTCTAATAAAAGAACACCAAATGAAGGATTCCAATTGCAAAATGCATCAGCTGACCAATGAAATAATGAGCATTACATCAACATTTTCCAACATGCAAATTTGTGTATTGAACTTAACTCATTAATTATCATTTTCCTTCAATTCAGCATGTTGTTAACAACTGAATTACTCAGCTTATTTTTCCATCTTTCACAAAACATCCCAGAATTCTTCTGTAGGAATTTTTTTTCAAAGGTTAGAATTTAAAAGTTGCTTCCAATTATTTAAATGAATATGTATGAAAATCTTAAGAGTTGATAATAACCATTTGGCAACCGATAGTATGATAATGGAAATCTTGCCAAACATGCCATTGTAAAATTGTGATCCTCATTGTGAAGTTTATTCTTAAAAAGAAGTTATATTCTCATTGTTAACAAGAAAACTAGAATGTCATGTATTTATTGTTTTTAATGTCTTCTAAATAGTAAGTACTGGTAAAAATGTAAGATTTTGAACACTTGTTTTCATAAGTAAAGTACATAAGTTTTTTTTGGATTTTAGGGGAGAGTCTATAGGGTGTTGAGGGTCTCACTATTAAATCAGATACCAAATGTTCTCCCTGTTTACAGCCTCCTAAGAGGCACCACACCCACTCTCAGCACACCCCTGGGACGGGGCTGGCATAGCAGGCCCAGGGATCGAACCCCTGGCCCCTGCGCCTGCTTGCAGGCTCTATAATCCGCTGAGCTATTTGGCCAGTCCTCACAAAAACAGTTTTAGAGGAGTTTATTTGTTTTGCTTTCCTAAATATTCTACTTTTAAAGCAGAAGTCTTCTTTGATTAATGTTAGCAAAGAAACTCTCTGTGGCAAATAAGTGACAGCAGATGTGACAACAAATAGCTACCTTTGAGGAAAGAAGAGGTAAAAGACAGAGTGGCTATCTGTCTGTTATACATAAAATGAGTGTTCATTACTGTGACTTTGAGACAACAAGAGAAACTTTGAATTATCATTGCTATAAAAAG
Organism: Ctenomys sociabilis; assembly: GCA_004027165.1. NCBI lineage: Eukaryota > Metazoa > Chordata > Mammalia > Rodentia > Ctenomyidae > Ctenomys > Ctenomys sociabilis. The sequence continues at coordinate 81,910 of PVKA01003940.1, read as the reverse complement.
ACTGAGGAGTATATACTTTACACACTTCCACTAAGTATCTTAATGCGCATTAAATGTGCAATGATGTTTGAAAGGATAAGTTAAATGTAGGACATTGATTGGAAGTAGATTATTTCTGCTAACATCTAGTCCAGATCACAGCATTGATGTGATGTTTAAAACTTTGCTAAATGAACAAATAAATGAATTTGGAGGATAGATGATATATAATTACAATCCAGCCTTATACAGTTTTATAACTCATCTGGCATCTAAATGATCATGTCTAAATATCATCTCCCCTAATATTCAATGATTTCTATCTTCCCAATTTATCTTCTTTGTGTAATTAGAAATAATACAAAGGAGTTTGAAGATTTTTATGCTATGATTTATACATAATATATAATATGCATCCAAAATTTTGAATTCTTGTCAAAATTCATTCACGCAGCAAAATGAGTATTCAGAGCCAAAATGAGTGGCTAAGAATGAAAAAAAAGTGTTAAGTCACCTAATGTCTGCAGCACACAGTATGGCAAGAAATCTCAAAAGAAGAGGGAGTAAGGTGAGGAAGTAATTGCAGGAAGATTTAGAAGCAATAAGAAAACTGGCTGAAATCTGTTCTGCCTTTTATTATCACTGTAAAGTACCGATTCAAAACAATGTCTACCATACTATATTTCTTTCCTTAAAAATAATTGTGTTGATGTAAGTTTTAAACAATTGATGTAGGCATGGCACAATTTTAATAATATGTACATGAATCTCAAATTAGCACATATTACTTTTCTATGAATAAGCATTTGTTTTTATGTGGCAGATAACAAACATCTCCAAATTAAGGGTTTAGACAAACACACAGAAAATCAACTGCATACATTGATTTCCAGAATAAATTCACAATATTTTTAAAGATGAAACAGTATAAAATGTGTTATTTCATATTTGACATTGTATGTGACAGACCCACAAGTTTTATTTGTGTTTAGTGTGTAAAAAAGAGAATGGGACCAATATGGGTAAGAATCTGCTTTTGAAAAGTGCATTTGTGACATATGAATACCATCTTAAAGACATTTAAAATATGGTTCTATTTTTTATTATTTTCAACTTAACAATTAGGAATATAATAATTGTTACTTAGTTTTACAAGAGTTTTTCTATGAATTTTTATATTGAATATAAGGCTTTCCAACTGAACTACATCTCCAGCCTTTCTATTTATTTTTCAATTTCAAAATAGGGTCACAATGAGTCACTACATTTGCTGAGCTCAGCTGAAATTTTGGATCCTCCTGCCTCAACCTCTCAGAGTGATGTGATTACAAGTATGGAACACTATACTGGTTAATTTTTACTGAGACTAATTTTATATATAGTGCAAGAGGATGTTAATATACCTACTTTATACACAAATGTGTAGTTGTGCATGAGATATTCCCTTCCATGCAACCTGTGAAATGTTTTAAGGCATCAGGTAATCTTAATTAACATGGAAATCAATATTAACTATCAAATAAAACAATATAAAATATTTCATTCTTTATTAATCAGATTTTAAGCCAGCAAAATGATCACAGAGAGCCTCATAATCTATAGATAATCTTCCAGGGTCAGGCCACTGTGATTACACCTAACGTATAAGTCTCTTTACTTGTTCATTTTCTGTCTTAAATTGAATTTGTTTCAGAATCAAATATGAGCAAGAACTTATTCAGTGGAAGACAAAATGGGTTTGGCATGGATAGGTTAATAACATCAAATATGTCTTCTTTGGAGAAACTAATTCTCCCAATGATGGTAATGGTGCTAAGTGTCCTGGAAGCATTTTTCATTCTGATTTGAAGCATAAACTATATCCTGTCATCTTACCCAACTTCTCGGCAATATTCATCACAGGAATTCATAGTTTCTCCTTCAGGAGATATTTCTCTGGGGCTTAGTGATTATGCACTAGATATGCTATTCTGCTTCCTTTCTGACTTCACTTCTGTCTCCATTGCTGCCTCATATTTATTTTACTGACTTTTCCATATGAGAGCTTACTAAGAATGTGTGCTAGTCAATTCCCTCATCTCACTTTATATATTTATCACTAATAATCTCACATATGCTCTTTATTTCAATCAACACATATGAAGAGTTTCAAATTGTGTGTTTTCTCTGTAGCTGACATTTTTAGTGGTACCTGAAACTCAGCTTTCTGTTTCAGCGAAGTATTGCTGTATAAACATTCTGTACAAGCCAAAAGTATGGAAATCTATTATTTTATTATTATTTCACAATTCTTTTCCTTGACTGAATGGTTTTATGCTTACACTCTTGAGCTGGGCTCGAGGATTACTTACGACTGCCTTGAGCTAAGTCAATAATGTTTGCAAGGTCTAAATGCCCCTTCTTTCCACAGGATATCTTTTCTATCAGGGTCCCTCAAAGAAGTTTCTCTCTTCAAAAGCATCATTTGGCGCTATGTTAAGTACTAAAGGCCTGGTAAACCAGTGTACTTTTTGGGAAGTAACTGGATTGTGATGATTTTAATTGTGTCTAAAGGATTAGCCCATGTGACAGATCATAATTTGATGGTATATTATATTCACAAGAGGTACAGCCTAACTGAAGATGCTGAATCACAAGGACACGACTAATAGAACTATACCTGTTTCTCAACCCCTTTATCTCTGGTGGTCTTCCATTTTTGCTTCACACCTACCAAGAGATTTTGCTCTACCACACCATTACTTTTATGTGATGTCAGGCCCATGAGAATGAACCACCTGAATGTGCAATGAAACCCCTAACACCATAAGCCAAATTAAATTGTTTCCCTGTGAAATCAGCATTCTCAGATATTTTATCAACATGAAAGGAAGCTAACACAGCTCATGTTATTTATAACATGGAAATTCTGTTCTGAGATATCTAAAAGTGGAATCTGTTAGTCTTCTTAACAGCTGAGCCTAGAACTGGCAAGGATCACAAACATCCATTGCTTTACATGCACAAGTACGTATAAAATATTCATATGAAAATATTCATATGAAAATATTCATATTAAATTTTAGAGATCTAATGACTGCAATAAAAATTTTGGAAGAAGCCAAGGAAGAGAAGAAAGAAAATCACAAATCAACTACTTAAAATAAGGATAAATGCTCTGTAACAAGTGTTATTGGTGTTTGGTGGTATATGTACTATATATTCATATTAAATTGAATGTTGCTATTTGGCCTTATTTCTGTTTAGTAAGAGGAGCACATTTATTTATTTATTTATATTTGAGGATTGAAACAATGGCATTCCCACTGATCAATATAACTAGCCAATTTTGCCATTTACGTTTGCTCTTTGATCTTAAGAAAAGATTTCACTAAGTTGTGTAGGTTGCACTCGAATTTCTCTTTGCCTCAGCCTCTTGAATGCCTCTCCATTCAACTAAAAAGGGTACATTTTCAAAGAGTCTATGCATACACTTCCATATTCAAAATAATTGTTTCATGGGCAAAAGATTTAAACTACTATTGCTTTTCAGTAATTGAAGTTGATAACCTCTTTTAATCATCTCCCTCCATACAAGATAAGGCATTTATCATATTATATGGAGTCTCTACAACTTATCCCATCTCTTTATGAAAGTCCTCCGTTTTTGGTTTTTTTTTTTTTTTGCCATTACCACTACCCAGATCTATCTCCATTTCACCTCATATCTGAAGCCTGGGAAAAAGGAATCAAAATATATTATGTACAGATACAAATCCTGTATTATGAATGTGATCATTATTTGTGTCTAAAGTATAGTAATAAAACCAAGTTTAAAAAGAAAATCATAAATACCTACCCTTAAACCAAAGTATTTTCTGCATGAAAACAATTGCATTGATTTTATCTTGTCCAACACAGCTCAAATATATTAGATTGATATTGTCTATCCTGTTCACATTATCCCCCTATCTTTATTCCTGACTCTCTCACACATAAACTTTTCCAAATGTCCTATTGTTGGGTTTCTTCCCTGTAATTGATCATAGTGTCCTGACTTCAAATATTCTTTCTTCATACACATTTTTCCATTCCCTATCCTTTCTTGTGAATATTACCTCAATCTCATCTTGTGTTTTTCTGGATCACCTCAGACCTCAGTGATCCACTCACTCTTCCTGGAATCCTAGCCAATTGGCTTTTAATCGAAAACAATTTACTATTTTTCAATATTTCACAAGTCATAAATTAAATAAGAAAGTCTTGTGAAATAGATCTAAGTTCTGTTCCTTCAATGAGTAATTGATAATAGCTGTTCATATTCTTTTCTTTGCCTGGAAGGAGAAATTAATAATCACAAATTATGTATTACTTTAGAGAGATCCAGTATCTACTAAAAATATTTGTCTTAGTTACACTTCTCTTTGTGGAGACAAAATGCCCATTGTCCAAAATTAAGAAAGGAAAGATTTTCACAGCTCACAGTTTGTAGATGTTTCAGTCTATAACTGACTGGGTCTAAGACAGGGTATGTTACAGAGGACAAACAGTTCATGGTGGGAAGAAGAAAGCAAAGCAGCAAGCTTTTTAGTAGCTATGTGTTTTCCCCTTTTATACTCTATTTAAGGTAATGGGTTTAGAGTAATGCTACGCCAATCAGTGGACTGACTTCGTATCCACACACTCTGAATCTTAGTACCACACACTTTACATTCAGTGACCTCTGAATAAACCCCAACTCTGACTGCATGAAGTTTTTAGGTGATATCTAGACATAAACCCTATCACAATTGAAAACATAAGAAGTATGAGAATTTGAACTTAGAAACAAAGAAACAGCAGACCTTGGTATCCAGGTACTAAGAACTTTCCAGTCTTCACAGGGATTAGCCACTGAAATGAATACAAGCTTACCTTCTTCTTTCCTTTTCCTAAAGTACTTTGTAAGTATACAATTGGAAAAGAAAATGTAATTGACTGAGAGCAAGGCACACATTTCATAAAAATGGAGGGTGGAGTGGGCTAAGCCTGGTAAGGACTTGAGAGGCTTCATATTAAAATTATCCAGTGAGAAAGACGTAATTCCCAAAGCATATTTGAGAGTAGTTACTTGAAAATAAGGGAGCATTCAGACCATAATGGTAAGTCAAGTAAACCAGGTAAAAAAGGGTTAATATCACATGGCTTCTTTTATGGTAGAACCCAAAATATAAATAAAGACCAAAGTCAAAGAGAGATAGGACCGGCCACATAGCTCAGTGGACTAAATGCCTGCATTTATTATTTATTTATTTATTTATTTATTTGTTTGTTTATTTATTTATTTATTTATCAGAACCAGGGATTGAACTCAGGCCCCTGAGCTTGTCAGGGAGGTGCTTATTCCACTAAGCCATCTCCCTGGACTCTAAAGTGTCTGCTTAGGCAGATACAGGGACCAGGGTGCAATCCTCAGCATGCTGCACCAGCCCCACTACCCGGGGTGCACTGAGACTGCACTGCATGCACGCCCAGTCTTGTTTGCAGTCTCAGTGCACCCCGAGCCTGTAATACCAGTTCTTGTGAGGCTGAAAGCAGGAGAATCATTATGAGTCCCATGTATGTAGTGAGACCCTGTACTAAATACGTTTAAAACATCAAAGAGGTGATAGTACATAAGGGGTTGGACATTGTGGAGGTTGGTAGTGGATCTGGGGAAAAAAGTAGGGGTGGGAGTGAGGAGAGGAAAGGGAAGCAAAAATTATTTACATGTGATTTGTGTATGGACCAAATACCCAAGATGAATGCACCAATTAAAAAAAACTTTAGAAAGAAAAGAATGAGGCAAATTCTGAGGGGAAAACTTTTTCTTACTTTGGACCAAATATCATGACTTCTTTTTATTCAGTATATGCAGAGTCTAACAGTCGTATGGAGAAACTGAGAAAGCAAAATAATTCAGTAGAGTAGGGAAACTGCTGACAGATTTGGTTGAGATGGTTGAATGCAGAGCCACAAAAATAACTTAAAATTCATGCAGGGATAAGTTTAAAAATCTTTGTGTTGACCTAAATTGCTTTATAAAATACCTACATTTCCAAAGAGCAATAGATTGTCTGATATTCCAAGCATTTTTAACTGCTAAATTATTTTTCTCTCTAGTAGACTATTTTATAGCCTTTTAAATGCTAGCTGGGCTGTCTTGAATTTCTAAGCAAAGACCTACAAATTAAATCTTCTGAACTTGTCTGAATAATAGAAAAAGTACCAGGATTTTCCAAACAAAGAGCTACTTTCCTTAATGATAAAAACCAAAGCAGGATGTCATTTTTTCACTGTTATCTAGCTCCTATTTAACAGTGAAATGCAACAGGAGCTGCGAAATATTGTTTGTCAGTGGGCCTCTTTGAAATACTGATGATAGCCATGGTGTTTTTCTCCTGGAAACATTCATTTGAAAAAATACACATAATTTTGCAGTTTTTGCAAGTCTGAAACACAAATATATTGTTAGATTCAAAGCCTTTTTGTTATACATGTATATAACAAACTGTAAAGATAAAATATGAAGTACAATAAAGGGACACAGAAGAAGGTATAACTACCTTCTGGGAGAGTATGTTTTGTGCTTTTGGTCAGAGTCCTCTAGGTCACCTCCCAGCCAACACTTCATGCCACCTCTGGGTTACATGACAGAAAATCGCTCTGAAATGAAACCACTATAAGGATTCTAGGTTCTACAACTCCCTCTCTACCCATCTTCTTTCTGTATTATTTTAAATAAGAAAGTCTTCTGTAAATTTCTGACATCTGTTCCTGATTTGACTATAGTTTCCCAATAGTAAATCTTAATTATTTTTATTTTCTGTGAAGACCAAAATGTTTGACTCCAGCTACTTTCTCTTTTTCCAAGGGATTCAATCTATTACGACTTCTTATGGAAAGGTATGATTTATTATGCTGCTTCTCATATTCTGTCCCTTAAAATTTTTAATGGATGCATAATTATGCATATGTGAGGAGTATGATGCATTATTTCAATAAAATTTTTTAAATCAGTGTAATCACCATATTCTATATCTGAGATCATTCAGAAGATTTTTTTCTACACCAGATTTATTTCACTTAACAAATTTCTTGGAGTTTCATCCATGTTTTCTGCAAGTGACTGATTTTGTGCTTTTACTGTTGAATTTTATTCTACTATAAGACTATCTCTCTATATATATGAAAATGAGCATACAAGGAATTGAATAGTTAAATTAAGATCAAAGGTATGAGACTTCTGGATGAAAACACAGAAAATGACACTGGCCTAGGTAAGGAACAAAGAACACAGGCACCAGAAGAAAAATAGACAAACAGGTTTAACTTAAAGTACAAAGTTTCTATGCTGCAAAGGGAATAATCAATTGAGTGTGAAACAGTGTACAGGAGATAAAATATCTGCAAACTAAATATAGTTTGGCAAGATGTTGATAACCAGAATATATAAGAAACAAATAATTTAACAGAAGACAAAAGCACATAATAGTACAATTAAAAGGGCAAAAGCCTTTAGCAGATATTGCTCAAAAGCTGACATGCAAATGGCCAACATATATATATATATATATATATATATATATATATATATATATATATATGAAAAATGTTCAACATCACGTTCATCATGGAAATGCAAATCATATCCACAATTTCATATTTCACTTCTATTTAGAATGCCATTTATCAAAAGGAAACTGACAACAATTCTCAGTGTTCGTATGGTGAAAAGAGATATTTGAATGCTGCTCGTGGGAATGTACATTGGTATAGCCCTTATAGAAACAGTGCAGAAAACTCTGAAAACATTAAAAGTAGAACTAGCAGAATATTTTCAGGGGGTTCAGAGACAATGTCTCTTTGAAAAAATATAGGTAGCATGTGATCTAGCAAAACCACTTCTGAGTATATATCCAAAGGCTATAAATCAGTTCATTGAAGAAGTATCTATTCACCTTGCTGCAGCACTATTTAAAGTTTCCATAATCTCAATGAACCTCATATTCTGCCTTTAACATTTAACTCTTGCTATTTTTCTCCCTAAACTACTTAACAATGTTTAACACTTCGATATGAAGATGAACTCTCTATGAGAGTAATTAAAAGTTGCAAATTCAACAGAAAGTTTACTGTGCACAGTAAATCTAGAAAAAACGGCTTCAGGTCAGTGAAATGTTGAGCTCAGGTAGGTAGAAAGAAACTAGCACTTAAAATACTACATTGCTACATTGTTAAACACTTTTTGATATCTTTTATATTCCCAAAATTAGAACTAAGTATCTTCTGTGAGGTTTAATACACCTGAAATAATTACACAAGGTGCCACATGTACACATCGTGCCAAAAGTTAATTTGCCAGTAGAATAAGCGCTTCCCTGGCAAGCACAAGGGCCTGAGTTCAATCTCCAGTTCCACACACAAACAAAAGTCCATTTGCTATGATGGGTCAACTTCCAATGCTTAGGCAAATTGACAGATTCTCAAGACAATATCTTTGTCCCAGCTGACAATCTCATTAGCAAAAATCTTTACTGTGATAGCTCCCTTTAGTACTTCTGTGATCCAGTGAGGCAGAAGTAACAGCAGAATGTTTCAAGGTTTTGAAAAGTAGTTCTATCAAATGATTCATTGTTCTAAAATGATTTGCCTTTTATAGTATGGAAAGCTTATAGAACTTAATAAAATGCAATAAATTCTAACTTATTTATCATCCTGTGGATTTTGAATAGGTCATACTAATTGATTAAATAGAGACACTGAGGCACATTTTCTTCCTTCAGTTAAAACTCCAACACACACACACACACACACAAACTTACCTTCTCCTTTCACTTACAAAGATTTTTTTCCTATATTTTAGGGAAGGGTCTACAGGGTGTTCAGGGTTTCACTAATAGATCAGACTCAAAGTGATTGACCTCTTTACAGCATCCCAAAAGCTGGGAGTACAGGCGTGCTCCACTGCTCGCAGTCTCAATTGCCTTCTCTGCATGCCCCAGGGGTGGGGCTGGCAAGGAGGACCCAGGATCAAATCCCTGGCTCCTGCACCTGCTTGCAGGTGCTTTAATCCCCTGAGCTATGTGGCCAGCCCTGCAAAGGTGGTTAATGTTGCTTGGTAGTAATTTTTCTCCATATAAATATGAAAGAACAAAAATGCATTTACTTCTTTGATTTACTTCTAAACAAAGAGTCATGTATGCATTGCAAAAATGGTCTTTGCAAGTAATAAAAAATAAGTATTGCTGTTAATTTTAAAGTTAATAAGATATTTTTATGATACAAAATTATTTTCTTAAGAATACACTACACTTGAATGGGTAGATACCTCAGAGACATAAGTGCCTGCCTGGCAAGCACAAGATCCTGAGTTCGATCCCCAGTACCTCCTCCCACCCCTAAAGAAAAGAATATGCTACACTGTAATGCAATCTTCAGTATATGCAATATCACAAAATATTGCTAAAGTACTCACCATCTCCTGTGGGAATATATAACACACACACTCTCAGAAGCCCTATGCCCATTTAATCACTACCTGCAAACATCTAAACTTGAAACCTCATGTAGGTTTTTCCTTTGCAGTGACTGCATAAGATATAGGTGTGTGAATAGGAACAACACATACTATATACATCTTCCAAATATATTTGCACTGAGGAAAAGTAAGAAAAATAATGTTAAGTATAAATTTATTTCTGACAGAAGTGATAGAGATTTGTTGTGTCCATTATTTTCACCATCACTATTTTTGAGAATAGTTTCTTTTTTATTTCAGTATTATTGGTTACCTCCATGTGTAAATCTGGCCTGTGTACTTACTCATTAATTTGATAATGGATTTTTGATCATCTGTCTATCAAGTACTACAGTACATTATCCTGATGCAACAGTGAAGAAAGGTAAATCTTGTCCTCATAGAACTTCCTGGCCCCATTTTAGTGAAAAAGGAGACCTGACACAAAAGGTGTGGAGGAGGAAGTAGGAGTGACGACTTAAAATCTGATCACCACTCTATTTGTTTGCCAATGTTCACTAGTGAGCTCAGGTGGTCAGAACCCAATCCTTTCTTTGTAAAATCACCTATTAGTATAAAGGCTCCTATGCTTTAAGTGCTGTGGGTAGTGGTTTTATAAGAAATTTGAATGAAGTTTTACTCAGTTTTGTTTCATTCAATCACAAAACTAACATTTCTTCAGCGTATTCTAAATACTAGTCACTATGTTAGAGATACAGAAATAAGTAAGCCAAGATGTATGCAGAAGAGAGAGATGATAATTTCTGTGTAGTATGAAAATGTTCAGGCTAGATGCAGTGTCCTTTGAAACACACAGGAGCCAGAAATCCTTCATGGTATCCACATGTGGTGAGTCACTGAATCTCTGGCAATTCATTTGTTAATGAAGCACTCACAAGCAGCCAGTATTCAGCCTAGCTACCAGGAGACCCCACTGGGCAGCTTGTGTTCTCACCACTCAAAGCCTGGCAGCAAACAAACTCTCACTACTTTGATGCATCAGATTTTCTACATTCATCCTGCTGGCTCCATCATTATTTACTTTTTCTAAAACTCAAGCTCACGTGTATGCAGTAGATAATTCCTGTTTTTGCCTCTCAAAAAGTAAGTGTGTATTTTCCATAGTTTTTGTACTAGTGGGTTTATTTCTTTGGAGTTCCTAAAATTGTGAGGTAGCCTACTTCTTTCACCTTAATCCCCCAAAACACTGTACATTCAATTGAAGAATTACTGTCTCTTATTTGTTATATTGCTCCCAACACTCAAGATTCAAGTAAGAGCTACATGATTCTGGTTCAAGCACACCGCCAATTTTAGATTATGTGAATGACAAATAGATCCAATCTTTCTACCCTGCACCCAGGAAGAGAGCTCTGGGCCACATACAGAGCCAGGCATTTATTTAGTTTCCAAACAAATATTACAGTAGAATATGGAACATTATTTAGACTTCAATAAGAAAGTATTTCAAATGTTATTTAAAATATAATAAAAGGCAGAGGAATCCATAACTATTCCTGAAATTCCTCTCTTTTCACCTTGATATTAAATACAGCCATGTTGTATAACCTTTCAAGATTTTTCTCTCACAACTGCCCATGCTGACTAAATAGCCTTGAATAAGTTGCTTACAGACTTAGTATGCTATGACATTTGGCACTTCTGGTGACTATTTTTCTAATGTTTTCCTGTAACCCTAGGTGGATTAGTTAATGTGACATCACCCTTAAAGAGAACAACCACCTACCTGGCAGAGTTGTACCTACAAGTACTTTATATTGAAGCTCTGGGTTAGTTGCCTTTTGTGATTGTAACACAGTGCACCAAACTTTGTGGTTTAGAGCAATACCTATCACTATTTTTCATTTTGGAAAAGCCCCAAATTAATTTAACTGGATGAAAATCAAATGTTAGCACCGTTGTGCATCCTTGGGAGAACGGAAAGGGAATCCATTTCCTTGCCTTTTCTTAATTCTAGAGCTGTGCCATCTTTGTACCATGTCTAATCATCTAGCATCTTATTCCAATTATCACATTGCTTTCAGGTCACCAGGTATCTTCCTCTGTTCTACTGAGATGCAGATTTGGGATTAAACTGAGGGTGCACATATATAATCCAGGGAAATATTAACTTAATCATTTCTAAACAATACTTTTGATCATGTCAAGTCAGACTCCCAGGATTCAGGAATTAGAACCTGAATATATTTGAAGGCCTCAATGTACCACACTGGGAAATTAATCTATTATCCTCATTTGAAATATTCATTTCATTGTATAATCCATACACTGGTACATTCACGTTGGTTCAGCCTGTTTTCTCAAGTATGTTATCTGCCAAACTTATAAATTACTGTTATAATATGTATCTTATTCATTCACAATAAACTGTACCTCCTTAATTTATAAACATTTGCCATTTAAAATTGTCAATCAAATAATGTTCCAATGACTTCTGCAAAATTCTTCTGAGTATTTAAAATCCCATCTATTGTGTCACTGGTGGAATTCACACAAAAAAATCATATATTTATAAAATCTATGTCCCTTAGATTTAGTGCTTTGATTTGTCTATCCTGTTGAACTGATATGCAAATAGAGCTATATAACTAACCCTGATTTTTAAGAAATGCCTTGCCTTCCAGGAAGTACTGACTAAATTTATTATATAATTACAGGAAATATACTTAGCTAATATTTCTTGTATAATTATATGCTCTTCACCCCAACCCCAGTAACCATTTCTTTTACTCCTTACTCTGATATGTTGATAATTTATTTTCATTTTAACAAGCCTGTTGTATGATCTCTTATGGTAATCTTTCTTAGAAACTTTTTTGAAACAGACGTGAAACAAAGCAAATAAAATTTGAAGAAATACAGATGCAATGAATTATGGCCCTTCTGCATCTTTTTGAGTGCCAAATGTATAAATTCAACTATATGTATATCTTGTTAGAACAAAAGCATTTTAGAATTGTGCTTCTGTGCATTATATAGTTTATTAGAATAGATAGACAGCTTTAGATGGAAAGGATATGCTAAGTAATGCCTGCAGCATTATTTTGCTCAATGTATTCCAATTTTAATAATTTATAACTGGTATCAATTTCACTGATAAAATTTAAAGTGGAAATATGTGAAATTTGTTAAAAGTCCTGCATAGTGTAAGGGACACAAACAGTTCTAAAGTTATAAGTGTATTTTTGTAAGCTTTCTCACAGGATAGAGGTTTAGTTTTCAAAGATTTACAAAATTTTTTCTCCATTCTATTCAGTTGAGTAGAACCATACATAATATCCTATACACATGATTAATATACAAGTTACACAATTTGTGTACATTGAGAGCTAAGAATCTTGGCCCAGAGACATAGCTCAGTAACCTGCCTGGCAAGCACAAGGGTCCAAGTTCGATCCCCAGAAACCCCCCATAAAAGAAAAAGCGCTAAGAATTTTGCCTATTACAGAGGTTTTGAAAACTTACCTTAGGAAAACACATTAAAGATTTAAGTACAAGGGTCAAAACCGAGTGTTCTCTTTTGTTATTTATTCTGTGATTATGACTTCTAGTGTTTATTTACAACATTAAGGTATTTTTTCTATTGCACTTTCGAAGTTACATCTCCAAAAACTTTAAATGATAGATATCTTTTTAAAATATGGCATATATTAAACATTAATAAATAATACTATGAAAGAAATGCATGCAATAAGTTTAAGATTGCAACAGAATAAATTTTGACTTTTTCCTGCCCCGCTCAGCCCACTCTGGGGGCAGTGCTGCCATGGCACATGGTGCCAGGCATTGAACTGCAGCCCCTAGACTTGCCTAAGCTAGCCTAAGCAGGCACTTTAGATGGTTGAGCTATCTTGCAGGCCAAATTTTAATATTTTTGAAGGAAATCTGACTCAAAGAAGTAAAATTTTAATTATGATACAAGTTCTGAATTCAAATTTCATAATCACTCACTTTTCTATCCTTTTGAGATACACAATTTTTTAAATGTAACAAATTTTTAATTGACTTCAGATATATAGCTTTTATGTTTTATGTATTGTTTTGTTTTATGCTGTTATAATTAGAAAAAGAACTCTAATAAAATTATTTCTACTTTTTGCATTAATTAATTTCTTTCTTTCCTTTTTTTTTTTTTTCAGAACCGGGGATTGAACTCAGGCACTTGTGCTTGCCAGGCAAGCACTTATTCTACTGAGCCATCTCCCCAGCCCTTAAATAATTTCTTTTAAATTTTAAAAACATGGATTATTTTAAATAATCTCTGTAAAAACAGAGAATCATTTGAAATGAAATGAAAGGCAATATTTTCAAATATATTTACTCAAATCCAGAGTAAGAAAAAAAATTTACCTCAATCAGGTCTATATATAAATATGTAAATAAGCAAAACAAACAATTCGCAGAATACTACTTAGATGTACTGCAACTTATATCCATGTTCTTATAATGTTTTATTTATTCTATTTTTAAATAATAGTCACAGTCTTTTAAAGTCATTTCTGAAGGAGCTTGCATGATGCCCCACAGTTTGTGAGATTACTGAAATGCTATGAAAACGTAAGATCTGCCATTCATTCAGCCTTATACAGTTTCAATATTTTCCCTGTTCGCTTTAATAAAACGTAAATAAACATTAGGTAGATTTAAAAAGCCCATAAGGGCTGGGGAGAGAACTCACTAGAATAAGTGCAGGGTCCTGAGTTCAATCCCCGGTACTCCAATAAATAAATAAATAAATAAATAAATAGCCAGCCCTGGGTACTCTTTATTTTCCCTACTCCCTTCTTTCATCTCCAGAAGAAACTTGTATCTTTAATTTGGTTCATTTCTTCCAGTTTTAAACTTTAACTCTCTATATAGCCATTAAATATAGAATACAATTGTTCATATTATTTAATTTATAAATCATCTTAGTAACACATTCTTTAGCAACATTTACTTACTTCATCATTATCCTTTACTGTTTGCATGTTTGATACCTGTAGCTCATTTATCCATTTTAATTATTCTACCATGTTTCATTGAATGCTTCTGTCTCATTTCATCTTAAATCTACTGTGGTTGTAATTTAGATTATTGATTGTTGCTCTTTTGGTCACAATGAACTCTACTGCAATTATAATTACTGTGAATGTATCACTTTGTTCCAGAATGTGTTTCATTAGGATTTATAACCAGAATCAAAAGCATACGATTATAAACTACTACATCTATGACATCCTCACATACTACCAAATTGATCTCCAGAATAATTATTCCTAATTTAACTGGCATCAGTTTTTCTTTCTTTTGTTCATTCATTTGTTTGTTCGTTCATTTGTTCGTTCTTCCTTCCTTCCCTTCCTTCTTTTTTTTTTGGTTCCATGAATTGAACTCAGGATCTTGCACTTACTGTGCAGGTGCTGGTCTCTGAGCAATATCCCTGGCCCTGTAGAAGAATTTTTACTTCCCTACAATGAAGAAAGTCTAAGTATAGCAATGGTAACCAAAATATGAATGAAATATTTCCTTATTTTAATTTGCATTTTTTCATTACTAGCATGGCTGATTTTTCATGATTTTTGATCAGTTTAGATTCTGCATTATTTACCATTTTCCTGATTTTTGCTTAGGTTATGTGTATAGATTTTAGGAATCATTTATTATTTATAGCTAATTTCTTCTGAAGATTGAGATGTATTGCTGTATCTTTTTAGTTTATTTGTTTTATTAAGATTAAGATTACTAACATTATTTTTATAAAGTTAGGTTATATATATATATATATATATATATATATATATAGCTGTGAAATTAATATTTTTATTTAATTTTCTTCTCTTGTTACCCTCAGGACCAAAATATCTTACCATTTTCTGTCCTATTTTACCCACTTCAATGTTGACCTTACAGGAAAATTTGATTCAGTTCTCACCGTTTGTGATCATAACTGTGGAAAAATTAAGTTTGTGAACTGTGGTTTTATATATATGTCTGCATAAAATGAGGATTCTTGTAGGTGGGTATAGGTTTGTTTGTTTGCAAGTGGTGGAATATAAGATTATTAGCATTATGTTACCAACTGCTCTATCATTATTTCCAGTTCATCATTCTTTTTCTTCTTGTTTATAATGCCACTTCCATCATATGGCTGGTTTCCATAGTTATGAGAATATGGATTCAAGCTGTTTCAATATGTGCTACAACCTGGTCTTTTTCCTTCAAAATTCCTTTGGTTCTTGCTGGTACTTTGCTTTCCTGTACTAATTTCAGAGTAATTAGCTTTCCTGGTTTCACAAGAATCTCTTTTGGATTTTGGTCAGTATTTTCTGCGATTTACATAATTAATAAAGATAAATATAACTTTGAAACATTGTTTTTCCATCCATGTGAATTATTTCTTTCACATTTTATATGTCATTATTAGTGGATTTCATTAAATTTTCTATTTTTATATATAAAAATGTTATAGTTACATTTGTTTTTTTTTGCTTTGTTTCTACCCTACTGTTAACAGTTCTGCTAGATGAGCATCTTAGTCCATAATTTTGCTGTTTACTGTGTTTTCTGATTCACTCAAGGTAAAAATCTTTACTTTTTAAAATATTCTAATTTTGAACTTACAGAAATGACTTTTTATATGTTTTTATGGAAATCTTCCAAAAATGTCTATTTTCTGTATCTTATGCATAATCTCTGAATGTTAATATTTGACTACATTTGCTTTTTCAAATAGTACACAGACACTTTTTTCTAATTTGTTGAGAATACGTTGTAGCCTCATGGATTTGTCTGACTGGAGATTTCATCATGCAATTTGAGGCAAAAGGATTACATGTGTGAGCCAAGCTTGAGCAACTTAGCAAGACTGTGTCTCAAGACACAAAATTTGAGCCGGGCGTGGTGGCGCATGCCTGTAATCCCAGCACTAGGGAGGCTGAGGCAGGAGGATTGTTGTGAGTTCGAGACCAGCCTGAGCTACAAAGTGAGCTTAAGGCCAGCCTGAACTGCACAGTGAGACCCTGTCTCAAAAAGACAAAAAAAATAAAATAAAAAATAAAAAAAAAGACACAAAATTTAAGGAGAGCTAGCAGCCTAATTTAGTCTAAAGGTTCTGGGTTCATTCCCTACTACTGAAAAGTATAAAAATAAATAAATAAAAATAATTGTTATTTTATTGTATGTGACCATGGTCAATTAACCAAATCAGGAAACAAGCATGGATCTGAGCGAGGAGCATCGCATTTTGCTTGGGATGATGCTCAACTTCTGCGCTAAAGTTACCCTTTCACCTTAGCCTCACAGGTAGCTAAAATTACAGATATAGGCTACCATGCTTGATTCCTCATGAGCTCCAGGTTCTTATGTATGTGTGCCTGTTTTCATATTTTTTTTTATTTTTAGCTTTCTAATTGAAAATGATTTGTTATAAGATCTCCTACCTTGTCCAGGCTAATGTTCAACTCCTAAGATTGTTTCCCCTTTGCCTCACAATCATCTGTGTCTACAACTGTACCACCAGTGCTCTGCTTCATCCAAATTTAACCAGTTGTCCCAGTGAAGTACTTTAAGAAAAAAGCAAAAAAAAACAATGTCATGTCTATGATTCAACCCATGATTTTTTTTTTCACACTGGGAATCAAACCCAGGACCTCATGCTTGCCAGTCAGATCCTGTGCTGCTGAGCTGTAGGTCCAGCCCTATCTCTATGATTGTAGGCAGCTTTCCACAGCCATGTCATTTTACGTCTTTTAAACTGGAGCACTTTCTTAGCTTTGCATTTTATGACCTAGGTATTTTGAAGATTGTAGGCCAATTTTTTTAAAAACACTTACATGCATTGCATTGATATTTGTATGTAATATTTTGGTTCTTAATTTTTTTTGAAAATTAAATAAGTGAGTATGTGTCATTTTTGGTGCACATAAAAAGGGTACATCATATCTTTTATTTCAATAGTGGTGATAACTTTGATCACTTGGTTAAACTGATAAATGTCAGCTTCCTTTGAAGGTGTGTGTGTAACTTGTTTTAAACTGACCTCAAATTTGGTAGAAATTCTGTAGACTGGATTGAGAATGTATTCTGTTCAGGAGTTTTGTATTGTTATTGCCAGAGATATATAGTATATCATCTTGTTGGAAGTATCTTTATGTTTATAGCTTTCAATTTTCCAGAAATTCAGTAATATAAATGTGAACTTAAAACACGTCAGCTGTCAGTTCTATGACTATCATTGTTCCAGATTTGGTGTTTCAGTTACCTGTTCTTGGAAACTAGAAAATCTCACCAAACTTCTGTAGTTTTCACTGTTATCCTTTATTTATTCATCCATTTATAAAATACTTTTGAACACTCCTTTGTACTCAAACAATGTACAATTGTTGTTGTATATTTAATAAATTGCACATCCACAAATTCAATCAACCTTCAATCAATATTTTTAAATTTGCATGTAAGCCGAACATGTAGAAAAATTTTCTACTCATTATTTTAGCAACAATAGAGTGTAACAGATACCAAGGAATAAGTATACATCATTTTTATGAATTTCTATATAGTATCTATTAACTTAATAAAATGCTGATTGCACATAATAAGGTCATCTATTTTTTCTGTGATGCATTTCATGTTACAAACATTTTACATAGTATAAATAAGGTTTTTATCAATTGAAGTACAACTTTCCAACTCTAAACTATTTTTTTCATATTTTTATTGAGAAAAAAAATAGCAATTTTTATTGACATTTTCAAATCAAATTAGT
The DNA here is from genome assembly GCA_004027165.1 of Ctenomys sociabilis. Classification (NCBI taxonomy): domain Eukaryota; kingdom Metazoa; phylum Chordata; class Mammalia; order Rodentia; family Ctenomyidae; genus Ctenomys; species Ctenomys sociabilis. Next base: position 63,647 of record PVKA01003940.1, on the reverse strand, counting down.
AGGACAGTTTCAATAATTAATACATTCCATATTGTTTTATTGGTTGATTAACTGTAAAAGATGCAGACATGACATTCAAACACTATTAGAACAGATCCCTTTATTCACTGAATTAAGAGAATGTAAACTTTTATTTTCATTAATTTTATTGAGACACAAATAGCAATGAGACAGTTTCAAAACTGATTAATAGGACAGTTTCAATAATTAAAACATTGCTATTGTTGTCTTCGTAGTGGTTATTCATAGAACAAGATGCAGACATGATATCCTGTCCACAAACACTAGTAGTACAAATCTTTCTTCTCAATGAATTAAGAGAAAGTGGCTGTACATCTAATCCTAATTATTTTGTATATACAGATACAAAATGGTGCTACATTTGTATCCCATTTTTTTGTTTAGTTTTGTCAGAGATGGGTATTCCACTGCCATTTAAATATTGTAGATGCGTGAATTCATAAGCATTTATACTGAAGTGGATGCCACTTGAACATATACTCGTAAGTGAAATAAACCAAACACACATGTGTAAATATCATATAGTCTCCCTATTATAACAAGTCAAAAGAAGAGATACAAATAGAAATGTACAACTACAACTAAAAAGAATTCAGTCAGATAGTTAGGGAAAACTGAACGGCATATGCTGCAGGGTATTAATCAGCTTTTCTTCTAGATAGTTAACAACCTAAGTTCACAGATCAAAATGGAGAAAAAGAAGAGCTTCACGGCCAGCCAACATTTTTTACCGAGCCTTTCAAGGTTAGTGAAGACTCAGGGCATAGGAGAACCTGTACTGTAACATCATGAAACTCAGTTGTGTCCCAAATTTTCTGATCAAGGAGATTATGGAGCCACAGAGGAAAGAGACTGATGATCTACAGTGTGCCTGGGGAGAGTCATATGGAGAGAAAACTTTCTCTCGGGCTCTCATAGAGAGCAAACTGGGCAAGCATTGGCCATGACTCTTCCACATGGATGACACAGACAAAAGATCTAGAGTAAGGTACAGGATTACAAGATAAACTCTGAAGGAGTTCACTGACCTCATCAGAAACAAAAGCTACATCTTTTAGTATATAGCTCTTGCTCTATCTCGGTCTTAACCATCCAGCAGAAAAGTATAAAAATGAGGTATATAACTTGGGGCCATAATAATGTATTGAGCTGTAAATGGCTAAAGTCAACAACTTCTTCAGATAACTCACTATTATTGTGAAATGCTGCACTGTGTTGGATTGTGTTGCTGCGTTCAGGCACCTAAATTGGTTTAATGACAATGGAGTGCCCATCTTTGACAGGTCTAGACAAAAAAAAAAAGGAGTATACAAAGGAAGAATCATGATATGTGTGTATAAACGGTACAGTTAGGTTAAATATGCCATGCTTCTGCATAACTCTATGAGAAGCAAAATTTGCACTAATAGTGGTTGGACAAGATATTATATCAACTTCTAGTACTATGGGCTACCACTAGGAAAATAACAAGGTAGAAAGTATTAACTATTGAATCTGTGATATAATTCAGGTATAAAATATGATAAGTAAACAGATACACTCTCTTAATTCATTGATTAGATACATCTGCTATAATAATGTCTGTAAGTATATCATATATGCACCTTGTATGATACCAAAACATAACAAAATCAGTTTATAATGTATTAATAATGTATTAATTTATCAAATATGCCCTGTTAATTTGTCTTGAAACTGTTTCATTGCTATTTTTCTTCAATAAAATAAAATTAAAAAAACAAATTAATTCAATATAGTGCAGTAGTCCATAAAAGTAGTGGGTGATCTATAAAACTGGCAATATCAGAAGTTGTTTACTTGAGCCCTTTTCAGCTCAGCATACTAATATGGCTTTAATTTTCTTTTTTTTTTTTTTATCAGAACCAGGGATTGAACTCAGGGCCTTGTGGTTTTCCAGGGAAGTGCTTATTCCACTGAGCCATCTCCCCAAGCGCCTGCTTTACTTTTCATACCTCGTTATTATAACTTTCTGCTGGATGCTTAAGACTAATATTAATCAAGACCTATGTAGTAAGAAATGTAACTTTTGCGTCTAACAAGGTCAGTCAAATGCCCTCAGGACTTATCCCGAAACCCTGTACTGCAGTTTGTTGATTGTTTGTCAGTGTAGCCGTGTGGACGAGTCAAGGCCATTGCTTCACCAATTTGCTCTCTGTCAAAGCCTGAGAGAATGTTTTCTCTCCATGTGATTCCCCTTAGGCACACTCTCTGTCATCGATCACTCCTCTGTGGCTTCATAATATCCTTCTTCAGAAAGTTTGGGGCATCACTGATTTACAGGATGTTACAGTACTCCAGTCTAATCTCATATATACACAGGATATGCATTTTTTGCCTCTGAGAACTGAGTTAAGTAAGAATAGATACAAAAGCTGATGATTCTTACATTCTATTAAAATTTTTAATACAGATTTGCATATTTTATTTATTTGTAGACTGACTTAGCCTCTGAAAAAATCAATAGACAATCAGACTCTTTTTGCTCATTAACAAAAGATTATTCAGTAACAGCTATGGAAAAGCTATAATAAAAATATCCCATGAAAGAGAAAAGTTTTAAGCACACCCCTATTTCACATCTTATTGTGGGCAATAAAACTTTTGGGGGAAAACAGTGTTTAAAAGGAATGTATGGCAAATACTAAGTAAGATTATTCTTTTCAAGTTCCCAATAGTTACTTTAAAACCTTTATTAATATTAAATAGTGTCACAACAGTGAAGAGCTTTTTGTTTCATAATCTTGGCATTCTAGCAGATCAGGCTATCAGGCACTGTGTATTTCCTTTGTTTTGGAGAGCTGGAACTTCTATAACCTAAAGTATGACTTTATTCTAGGTTAAAGTACATTAAGATCATTCTAGCTCTTCACATGTGGTAATATATAGCATATGCCTAAATGTGATCTTGTGTTTCCCATTTATCAACATCACACTGTCCATTAGATCTCTGTGGGTTAGATAGCTTATTTTGGACAATTCAAATTCTTCCTCAAAACTTAAGTGATGTTTTCAGTTTGCTTTCATTCAAAATTATTTGGAAATTTCATTGTAGGATGGATAAACCAGACATACATGCTGTGCTCTGTATTCTCTACTATTATGTAGACACATATATTATATATGTGATGGATAATATATGTATATATAATATATATTATACATATGTATGTTTATAATGTATATATATATATATATATATATATATATATATATAATTTCACTTGGAGTCTTGTGTATCATGTTCATAAATTCAGTGATCATATGAGATTATTTGGATCTGGGCCTTCAATTGCATCATCATTTCTTCATGGCTTTGTTACCTTAGCATGTCACTTCCCTATGAGCTCTTCACAAATAGATAATGCAATGCTGCTTTTTACAGATTATTTTAAATGACATGTCAAATAAGTCCTGCATATTATATTTATAATAGCCCTGAGTAATTTACCATAAAATTACATGTATCATATTGCCACACCATATATTGCCACATGTTGATATTTTCTCCACATATATTGGATAATGTTAGTTCTTTATAGCATGTATTTGGAATGGGCTTGTAGTCAAAAACAAATACAAAGTATAGGAGTATCTTTTTTAGTTCTACTAGTATGAGTGAGTACTCTAAGAATAATCTTAGATGTAAATCTGAGGAAGCCTTGACTCTGGGAAGTGGCCAAGTAGAATGCTATCACCCTTCACCCTGTCCAAGCACCATGGGATTGGCTCAGACCTCACCACAGGGTGCTTGTGCTTCTGATGCTATAAAGTGATTGGGAAGGCCCTATCTACACCCTGTGTCTTATAGCTCAAAAAATATTTTCTCGCTACATAATTACTTGCTAGTTATACACATCATATCAATGTCTTTGGTGAAAAACAGTGGAAAACTAACATTGATGTATCATTTGATAATTTTAGAAATACAGCAACTCCTCTTATCTATTCAGCAATATAATGTTATCAATACTTTAATTATTCTATGTATTAACATTTTAATTTTTTATTTTGTATATTTTGATGGTAGGAAGTAATTTTGGAATAAAGCGAAACTAAGCTTACAAGAAAATATTAGCATCTTAAAAAGATAAGTTTAAGAAAATTTCCACATGCATTTTATCTAGGCTGTACCTTGGGAGAAATGAAATAACTGTGCTGCTTAATGTCTCAGAAGTTCCCAGGAAATGTAAAGTATGCAAAATTGTCAGCTTTAATAGCTAGATGAAGCTTTGCATATAGTAGGAGATCAACAAGAATGTTGAAAGACTGGGATGTACATCATTAATTTTTAATCTTACATCATTTGAATAAGCAGATTTTTTTCTATTGTTCATCTAGATAGATATGTGCACTATAGGACTTTTATCTCTACTTCATGTTCCCTTAGAGCTATGTAGAAACAAAATCACATGAGGAAAAGTGAATTTTACAACATTTTACTGTTGGGGTTAATTCTTTGTACATGTGATTACTGTGTCTGGGTCACCAGGCCGTTGGTGACTGCCTAAGTGATTTACTGTTTATGTTCACTTTCATTGTTCATATATCTAAATACCATCTGCAAAACTTTTCCTTGTATAAGAAGTATTGTAATGATATGTGATAGCGCATAAGATTTCTCGCTTTGCCTAAATACAATCAGTATATAGACTTACTTTTCAATTTGCCTGTTTCTGTGAAACTGAATCAACTTTTAGAAAGTATATGGGAGGCTGTGATTCATGTTACAACTAGACAAGCTTGACTATTATTATTATGGGAAACTTGGGTCTCATGTCACCTAACCTTTGATCATGACAGAATTTTAGAGTAATTAATGTGTATCATTTTATAATCTATTTGTCAAATAGCCATGAATCATTCAAGGCATCCATTTGCAAGCAGTGACCACACAATAGTACATATTTGAGGACTATGGAATATACAGTTTCAGTGTAATTGCTCAACTCTACATTTATAGTACAAAAATCAAAAGTGTTGTATGCAAAAAAATTACATTCTGATAAAATTTCTTGTACAAAATCAGGAATAGTGTCCAGTTTGCTAACACCTGCCCTAAAAATACATTGACTTGGTCAAAACTTAAGAACTACAATATTTTAGCAAAAATCTTAAATGTTTATTCTCATATTTTGTATGTTTAGCATATTTCTGAGAAAATACAAATTCATGCAAAACAATAACCTAAGAAGATTTCATTTTATTATCTGAATGGAAATATGACATTTTATTTTGTTTTCAATATATTCAGCTAAATATGCTTGTTCTTACTACAATATAGCTATTATTAAAGATAATGCACTCAAAATTATTTTTATGAAGTGTCTAGGACTCATGGAGAAGCATCTCCTTATTATCAAAATTCTGTATAACATCTATAATACAGATTTAGTTTTAATTTATGTAAGGTATCTTCATGCTACACAATTCTATGTTTTTATGGGGGACATCATCTCGAATTAGGAACAGTGTCATTGTTTGTAATGTTCTTTCAAACTATTTTACAAAGAATGTAATTTCTTCAAGATATTGCATTCTCTTTGAAAGTCACTTGAAGTCTATATGAAAAAAATCCCCTGAAATCAATACCAGTGAAAGTTAATCAGCAATAGAATGACTACAAGATGCCTTGTTTATCATTGGAAGGCCAGATAGCTGTCTCTGTGCTGATCTTCATATATCATTTGAAAAATCAAAGGAGGAGATTTCTCTGGTCATATCACTCTTAGTTTGCTAAATATCACCATTATAACCTTTTGTAAGATAGCAGTTCACCTTTATAGGCACACTGTAAAGAAATTAATCTATATGTCCAAGTATCTAGAATTTTACCAGCCCTATTCCTATCTTAAACTTATCATGGATTCAACATTTTTATAAAAGGAATAAGCAGAGAATCGTCTCACATCCTACTGCATTATGTAATTATGAATAAGAAAAAAAATGTTTGAAAAGGCAGAGAAGAAAGAATTGGGTCATGCAGCTGATTCCAAAATATTCAGTTTCTCTCCATTGTGTCCTCTACTTTTCCTCACTGAAGTGCAGAGATTATTCATATTGCATTATAACTACTTCCCCCTAAGTCTTCAATGGCTCCTATTTTATTAGTTCATCATAAACGATGATTCAAAGAGTGTCAATGCTAGTGGCAGGCAAAACTCACCAGATTTATTTTTCTTAAACTCTTCTGCAGATCACGCTTATCCCTCTGGGGACTGACTTTTCCTTCTGCTTATTTTGTTCAAGTGGTTACAGTGAAAGCAACTACATTTTCCCAAGGTAACTACAGTGCATCTGTAGAGAGAAAGGCAGAGGCTGAATCCTGACACAAGGCTAGTTAGCCTAACTGACTCCATTTTCAGGATCTTATAGGCAAAACTGAAAAAAGCTCATGCATTAAAACTCTGAGATCATAAATGGAAATGATGCAAATTTGCAAGTTGGTGGCAGGAGCTATTTTGTGATATTTGGTTTTAAAACAGAAAAGCAATTCTACAGAGGAACAGAGAAAAGAACGAAATAAGCATAAAGAGAGAGACAGAGTTGAAACAGAAAAAGGTGCTTCTGTTTTCTCCGTAGTTTTTGGATCAGCAGTTCCAGTTTATTCCTTCACTCAGCTGGACTCCTGACCTTCGACTGCATGAGATAACCACACATGCATTTAATAAACTCTCTTTTCTAACTCTAAATGGGTTTCTACAACTTAAAATTGAAAGAATTATCAGTGCAGATTGTTTCATAATGTATACATTTCAGGCACTACAGAATGAAAATGCAGCCATTCCACAACTATGCTCTTCCAACATAAATGAAATTAAATATCACAGAGATGCTCCCCAGAGAAACGGATTACCAAAAAACTCATATGTATGTGTGGGAGCACATTCAATTAGCTTTTTAAAGTAATTTTTGAGTGACTTCAGTGGACCAGGCAACAATGTTAATTAGACAAAAATAAACAAGTACAAAAGTGAATAACCTATTGGAGGATAAAAGTATTAGCTAAATCACTCCCCAAATTAGTATAACATTTTAAAAATGGGGAAAATATGAGGGAAGGGAAGGTAACCAGATAAAGAAACCTATGTGAAAACCTAGCATATAATTCAAACAGTGAATTGCAATGTTGCTAATCAGATAGGTTCTTATCAGAAAGCTATTATGTTCTAAGAGCTTTGTTCTGTTGCCTTATCACTATATTTTACGTTTTGGGAGAAGAACATTTTATTTGGGTTCCAAGTTATTACTACCCATTTTATTGAGTAAAGGTATGCATATATACAATGTCCTTCCCACCAACGTATTCGGAAAACTCCTTCAAAGAGAATGCAAGAATGAAGTGCAATTTCATCTCAGGCATACTTATGGTTGAACAACGGTTTAGTCAACACATTTGGGAAGTTCCAATTCATTCAATGTGATTGTGGGGATGTCCTAGCACAGTTTTCTTGTTCTGTTTTACCTAGGTGAACCAAGCACTCCATCCAGGATTAATTACACTATCGTTAGGAAGATATACATGAAGGAGCAGTATGAAGCAATTTGTTCGGCTGTAATCTTTGTTTTGAAACCATAATCAATACTGCTGTAATATTCACTCATATTCTAACAAATGATATCTTCCCAAAGTTTCATTTGGTCATAGGTGGTTATTTGAGAGGTAGCTGAATCGAAAGTGTGTGATACTGGGATTAATTCATGGTGTCATGCTAATATCAAGGGCAATGGATTAAGGGTGTGACTGCAACCTGCCCTGTGCAGCTTGGATGAGCTATAAGGAATAGAAAGAGCTGTGGTCATCCCTCATTGCTTTGGAAGTGAACAATCTCACTTCTGTGATTCCTGTGTGCCCTGCTGTCCTGCCGTGGAGCAGATGATTATGGACTAACCCTTTATAAACTGTGAGCTACATAAGCTTTTCCTCCTTGAACTCTGGTTGTCGGGCATTTTGTGACAACACCAAGAAAAATAACTGGGACAGACTCTAAACCAAGTCACTCAAAACACAAAAAATTATTTCTCACTGATACAGAATCTGGGAAAGCACTCAGTCAAGGTGTCAATAGAGGTATCTAGGGCAAATCCATTTCCTTGTTGACTGACGAAGATCTCACTCACCTTCACATTATGAAAGAGATACAAGACCTGTTTTAGGGAACTAATTTCATTTGCGAGATTTCAGTCCGCATGACCTAATCACAACTTAAATTCCCTTTCTTCTCATCATTCTCTGAGGCTGAGGATTTTTGGACATATACATTCTGGCTATGGCAAAGTCAACATATGAATTTATTAGAAGCAAAGATTCTAACATAAATAGTGTTTTTTCATGAAAGATCAGAAGACAGTCTGAGCATTTGAGGAGGAATCAGTTAGGCATTCTTTATCATAGAGTTCAACATTTTAGTGCCAGCCTAAGATAAGAAATGTTGAATGGATTCTTTTCTTGAGACTATTTGTTTAGTATGTAGTATGGAATTTCAATATAAACAAGGGATTGTCATAAATTTGAAAATTTGTGCTGACCTCCCTCAGTCAGTGGAACATACCCTGAAATCTTGTTGCATTCTCTAAAACATACTACATTCATTTATAGGGAAAAAACCCCATAAATAATCTTTCTCTTGCTGTGATTCAAATAAGCCATTAATATTTTAATTTATTTCATCAGAAAAATCCAAGTAGAATAATACAAGATACATACCTTATATAAATATATGTAATTTTAGAGAGAAATATTAAGCATCACCAACACAATTATCTAACTGCTGATATCCTTTTGGAAATGAACTATTTGACAGTGCATAGGAAGAAAATTCTCTAACATTATTTGAATACTATAAATGATAGCATTAAATATTAAACATTTCTATCTTTTGAATTGTTACTCAATTTGAATTTTGGCTCTAAAAATACTAAATATATATAAAATTATCTATTTTTATTTAAATAGTTGACTTATATGTGGCCAACTATTAAAGTGTGTTTCCATTGTTAGATTTTTATATGGACAAAAGTTACACAAGTGAAGAGAAACATTAGATTGTGACTTTTAATAAACAAATGCTTCTTATAATTGTCATTGTCTTTGTTTTTAAGGTTACTTTTTATATCAAAATTTAAGAAAGACACATGTGTCACACACATTCTGTTAACATAAAACTGTGATTATAGCTATAATTGCAACTCTTTTAAAGTAATATTTAGCATGAAATTAAAACTTACACATAAGGAATAAAATGATGTGTTAAGGATCATACAACACTGTCCCTCATCTTCCTAAGTAGCTAATCTTTATGAGCTAAACTTGTGTTAATAGGACAGAAAAAGCGAACATTTTCTCACCCTTCCATATTTATATGGATTCTAACCTTCTTCTATTCAATCTCAAAAATGATACAATAAACTAAAGAAATCACTCAGAAACATAATGCCAAGGCATTTTTCAAGACAGGATCTTGCTATACAATGCATGTTGCCCTTGAACTCACTGTGTACTTCAGGCTGACCTTGAACTCACAACCATTCTCCTGACTCAGTCTCCAGAGTACTGGGATTATTGACCAGATATGGATTTGATTGTAATTTTGTTAGACTGTCTCACTGATTTCTAAATCTTGGAATGGTTTATGGACAGTTAGAAAACAGCCATTTAAAAACTTAAATTATTAGTTCATATTTCTCCTGTGCCTTTTCTGTTTCTGTTAAAGGTACTAGCTATTTAAGAAAAAGACACTGGCTACTGCATTTAGAGTTCACATGGATATTTATTTATTTGTTTGTTTGTTTGGCAGAACCAGGGATTGAACTCAGGCCTTTGAACTTGCCAGGGAAGCATTTATTCTACTGAGCCATCTCCCTGGCCCCCATCTGAATATTTAATTTTTTTTTTAACTTAGTACATCTATAGTGAAACTTTTTCCAAGTAAAGTATTAATCATAAGTTTCTGGGTCACATGTTTTGAAGGCCACCACTCAATTCACTGTAGCGCTTACTCCTCAAATATCACAGAAATCAGTGAAATAGAAATATTAAAAAGTATTACACAAGCAAGAAGATATAACAAGAGTGAAAGGCAGACAAGGATTTCTTTTAAGATTTTGCAAGGTGAAGAGTAAATATTTGTTGATGTAGCAGAATGCAGAAAGTAAAATTGCGTAACAACGACAAGGTATTAAGAGGCACTAGCTACTTCTCTATCCAGAGGTAACATGTGGCACATAATGAGGAAAGGAGAATTAAAAATCTGCACATAGAAATCAAAAACTCAGCTCACCACCCCCACTGTGGGCACTTAAGTAGCTCAATTATTCCACAAAGAACATTACCTGTAGCTTTACTTTTCAAAAGAAAAATAAAAAGAACAAGGAAGAGGAACTTCACAGTGGTTCTGAACTGGTAAAAATTGCTGAGGGCAGGAGTGATGCACTTTACTGGCACACTGGGAATAGAAACCAGCCTATAGTTCTGCAGACTTCCTCCTCCTTCCCTGCTCTGCTTATCTATTAGGATGGGGCAGTAATTCTGATAGACTAATGAGCAGACTGCAGTATTCTTCAGTGAGAATACCAGCCTTGGATGCTTGGTGTGTGTGTGTTTTGTTAAGGTAATGGTGGTGATGGTGGTTCAATGAAGGTGTCTGCAAAGGAAAAAAAGTCAATAATTGTCTTATGAAATAAACTAAAGTTCAATTAGCAATCTCCCTACCCATGCAGAGCTTTCTTCAGGCATTCAATACGTCACTCATATATAGCACTGGTCATCCATGATCTACAGAAATATATGATGACAACACTCAATGTAAATGATAGAGATAAAGAGAACAACTAAACATACAAATAGAACTGTTAGGAAACAAAGACTTCTGGGAAATGAAAACTTCAAATATTATAATGAATATTCTCAATTATATTAAAGTAGCCTTTTATAGCATCAGGAGTGGTATAGAATAGCCATTTGGAGATGTTACAAAAGTTGGAGAAGGGCTGGCCAAATAGCTCAGCAGATTAAATCTCCTGCTTAGGCAGATGCAGAGGGCTGGAGTTTGATCCTCAGGCCTGCCATGACAGCTCCACCCTCAGGACGTGCCAAGATGGAGGTTGATACTGGCTGCGGTGGCATGTGCCTACAATCCCAGCTCTTGGGAGACTGTAAATAGGAGGATCACTGAGTTTGATCTACACAGTGAGACTCTGTAGACCTTGTCCTACAAAAAAAAAGCTGGAGAAATTAAAATATACCACAAATCTCACAAAAATATAACAAAATCTAAAAGAGATTTGTTCAAAAGAAGATAAATGCAAGAGTTTTAGTTAATGGGACTTTCAAAGAGTGGTAAAAATTACATTATGAAAGCTATAAAAACAATTATTCTTAGTTGATGAGCTTAGTTTCCCATATTTTTAGGACTGAATAAGTGACTGGGGAAGGAAATCAAGGTGATCCTCATCAAATGTACTAAACTGAAATCACAGGATAAAAGCTTTACAAGTATAATGTGACAAAAGTCATGATGTCATGGACTTCTTCCAAAAGAGCACTTAGGAAAAATTCAATGAATATCTTTTAAGTTTTGGGGAAAATTTGCTAATTACTTTCTACTTAGATTTTTGTATCTAGTCAATTTTACAGTTATTAGCTCTATAAGAGAAGATAAATAGAAATTTTCAGTACTAAAATTATTAAAATATATCTATAATATACACTTTCATAAGAATTCCAGGAAGTCTGGTATGATAGCAAACACCTATACAAAGTCCCAGCACTCTGGAGGCTAAGACAGGAGGAACAAAAGTTCAAGCCCACTTCAAGAAATCGGATCCTGTCTCAAAAATAAATGAAGAGCTGTGGATGTAACGCAGCATAAAGGCCATGGATTCAATCCCTAGTACCACATATACACAGACAGAGACAGAGACAAAGACACAGACAGACAGACAGACAGACAGACACACACACACACACACACACACACACACACACACACAGAATGTCCTGAACGTTGTGTTTCACCAAAATTAAAGAGTAACCTGGGGATGAAGAATGAAGTAGCACAGCTCAGTAGTCTGAGTGCCTTCCTGGCAAGTCCAAGGTCCCAGGTTCAATCCCTGGTACTGCATGCTGTGCTGGCTCCAGAACCCCACATGCACCACAGGCTGAGGCAGGAGGATCACTATGAGTGCACCCACTATGAGTGCACTATGTTGCACCCAACAAATGAAAGATTCAAAAAATATATTTCAATAAAATAAAAATAAATGGAAAAAAAAGCAAAACTGATACACACAGGCATATGTTTTATATCATTCAGTATTGTGTATATCAAGCCTATGTTCATATACCTTTTTACATTAAATAAATTAAAATATACATGTAAATATTAAAAAAATCAAAAAATGAAATATCAGTGTGCACATTAATTTTTCAAAAAGTTATTAAATATAATAATATTTAGAGAAATCTGTGGTTAATAGTGATACAGAAAATGCAGGCTTCAGTTTATAAAGAAAAATAACTTACACTGAAAAAATCAATAGGAAATTTGTATGATATACATGTAAGTAAGCCCCTAGGAAAAATACTAAAAATCTCTGAAGAGCTTGTTACACTTCTACCTTTTATCTTTCTTTAGTTCATATGCCTATCCCTGCAAACTCAGTATTGACACACTTATCCTCCAAAGAAGTGACTCAAAATGCAATTGCTTCAAAAATGAAGAGTGATATCTATTTGTCTTTGGTTAAGGGGAGTATTTCTAGCACAGACACAAAACCACTTATAAAAAACAAATAGGAGTAACAAATGTTTTAATGCTAAATTTTACACAGGAAGAAATGTTGATACTTTTTAAAAGCTTTACAAAAAATACCAAAATGTGTAATAAATAAATACGAAAACAAAAGGATATAGAAAGGAAATTAGGGGAAAATAGGAGGGAAGGAATGGGAAAAACACATAAGAAAATAATCAAAATATGTTGTATGAGTATACCAATATACCAACACAAATCTCTTTATTCTGTACTACCTACACAAACCAATGTAAAAGGTACATGCTAGAGTGGAACATTGCATTTCCCATGATTATTATGACAAAGCACTACGTAAAATCTAAAAAAAAGTACATACCAACAAAAATACAAAAAACAAACTCAAAATGATGTTAATGGGGTCGGGGAGATAGCTTAGTGCAATAAGTGCTTCCCTGTGAAGTGCAAGGATCTGAGTTCAATCCCCAGTTCTGCCAAAAAAGAAAAAAAGTCAATGTTTCAGCATATGAATTCCACAAAATAAAATCTTAATATGAGAAGATGGTCAACTTCACCTGTATCAGTGAAAAATAAATTAAAACAGCAATGAAGTGCTATTTTTTACCAGTAGATTAATAAGACAGGTCTGATAACATTATCACAAGAAAAATATATGAGAAAAATCTTATTCACAGAACTGCAGGTCACATTATAAATTAGTGTTAACATTCAGCAACAGCCTATAAAATAAAACAAAAGAAAATAAAAATAAAGTACAATAAAACACACTGGTTGTATTACTACTACAGCAAATGTTATTCAATGTTCAATCTAGGGTATGTTTGAGCAGCAAAGGCAGGCTTATTAAAATATACAACAGGGTCTGGGGAGATGGTAAATGCTTCCCTGGCAAGCTCAAGGACCTGAGTTCAATCCTTGGTTCCACCAAAAAAAAAAAAAAAAAAAAAAAGCGCAACAGAAGAAAACCAAAACCTGGAGAATCTCTAGCCATACTGTTTACACTTGCACTCTATGTAGGATCTACTTGAGGTATACACGCTACATAACTTCTTGTCCATATGTTTTGCATGGGAGCAAAGCTATTTTTTGCTGCAGTTTATACAGCATAAAAAGGAAAGTTTTCAGCAAAGTAATCCAATATAGTCCAATAGTCTATAATAGTAGTGGGTTATCCGTAGGACTGGCAATGTCAGAAGTTGTTGACTTGAGCCTTTTACAGCTCAGCATATTAATACGGCTTTACTTTTTATACCTTGCTTCTATACTTTTCTGCGGGATGGTTACAACCAAGATAAGCAAGACCTGGCAATGGAATAGCCATCTCTGACAAAAGTAAGCAAAAAAGGAGGATATAAATGAAGGTCCACTTTGTAGTGAAAAAAAAAAAAAAAAATATATATATATATATATATAAGCTACTCTCTTAGTGCAATGAGAAGAAAGTTTTGAACTAATAGGGTTTAGACAATATATCATGCCTGCATCTTGTCCTCTGAATAACTACTACAAAGACAACAATATGCAGCATATTAATTATTGTAACTCTCCCACTAACCTGTTTTATAACTGTCTCACTGCTACTTCTTTCTCAATAAAATTAATTAAAGAAGAAATATCAATTTTAGAACAAAAAAAAAAGAAAGTTTGTCAAAAGAGATGTTGATAAATACAATGTGATTCAGCGGTACTGCAAAAAAATAAAATAAAGAAAGATGATTCAGAATACTAAATAATAAGGAAAAGAAATTTACTAGATGACCTTGTATATCAATATCTAGATATTCAAAGCATGTCATTCATAAATAAAAAATACAAAATTCTAGTATGTTATCTACAAAAACATGCATTAATATATAACAACATTGCATGTTGCTATAAAAAATTCATACAAATATAATGTAATAATATACTGTAATGTAATAACAGTTGTTCTTGGCAATTTGAGAAGTGAGATCTGATGATGACACATAAAAATAGTTAAGACAAATTAATAATATTATAATACTTTCAAATTCATTCAAAGCAAATGTGACAAATTTAAAATTTCATAGATTTTAATTGGGGGAAGTATATGTGCATGTTAGACAAATAGTTTTAATTTTAATGGTTTTATTTTACAAAATTAAAGCAATCTGTTTTCTTTTAAATGAAATGAATGAAATCTTTACTGATCTTTTAAGCTAGGGTGTATCTTCCATATCCTCTGTGTGTCTCTAACAGTATAGCTCTCTTACCAGTTTTATGCTATTTTACCCCTTTCATTTAATTGAAAATTACTAATATGTAACAAAGTGTCTTGTCTCTTTTATATCTCTGCATAAAACTCAATCAGATATCTGTTGAATGAGAAACACCCAATACAATTTTATTGATTCACTATGAAAAGAATAGGCTAGTTTACATAGAAATACTTGTTTCTTTTTGGGTAGCTCTAGGAAAATGTCAAAGTTTTTATTTTGTCTTTTTTTTTCTTTTGCACAATGGTCCTATTTTGTGTTATTATTCTATTGACATACCATAAATCCATAATAAAATAAAACTCTAGTGGTTTCTGTTTGCAATTTCCTAAAATATTGAACATACTCCACATTTCAATTACTAAACCAATGTAGTATATTTGTTGGTCAAAAGGCCCTCCTTCAATTCTTTTTCTCATAGATATTTATTCCTGTTCTAATACTGAGTTCCAAACTATTGAATGAACAGTGACATTTTTCTCAGTTGCTCCGTTGTGTCACTTGGGCTCTATTTGATACTCTAGTAATGTTAACTTCTTCTCATGGACGCCAATTAGCATTTTTTAACATCTATGGGGTGGTATCCATAGTGTAGTATCAGGTACATGCTAGTCATATAGATTCTACCTGTTAAGTTTGAAGACAATTTGTTATTTATGCTAAGGGTATTTTTGTATATTTCAAATTTCAGTGCTTCACTTTTTCTACTCTCATAAATACAACATATGCTTTTCATTTTTGCTGTTATCAGAGTCTGTTCAGTTGAACAGTGCCCAACTCACAAATGAATATTTTTGCAAATACATATAGTTTATACTTAAGTACACATGTAAATTCATTTGGCCCCAGTGTGAATTAAAACTGTGTGCTGAGTTATTGTTTATCCAAAGAAGTATAAGAAAAGACAAAAAGTATGCCGGTTTTTAAGTTTTAACGCTAGGCTTTAAAATGTATTTTTTGCCTGCTGCTTATAGCAAAAGGCTATCTTTATTCTTGAAAGTGAAACTTGCTTTTCAGGTATTTTTTAACTATTTTAGATTTTGTTTGTTTGTATTTTCTCTGCTACTTCAGGCAGCACCAGACATTTTCAGCTGCCAGTGACCTCCTAGATTACTATTTAACTTTCCTTTCGGAGAATACTTTGCTTAATGTGTGTTTTTAACTGGGTAATGCCTGTGATTACTGCATGCCATGTACGGTGTACAGTGCTTCACAGCTACATCTAAGGAGTTGGCGTGGCAGTTTTCAAACACCAAGTTTTTGTTTTCGGTGGCCTTTCACACACACACGTACACCAGCAGTGCAGATGATGGCACTGGCTTTTCACTATGGTCTCTTGATCATAATTAGAATTTTTTAAATCTTGACTTGAAATTCACAATCCTTGCAGCGCTTTGATGCTTCTCTGATTAAGAAGGGCTGGAACACCCTTGGGGAACACTTTCTGACTTGGCAAGGTGAGGTAAATGACATGCATCTCTGGATGATCAGAAAAGCAAGCTGATTTAATTCATTCCATGCCCACCACACCAGACTGGATGGTTAGTTACTGACTCCTATTATCCAAGCTGCCCCTTACTGAAAATTAATTTCGGTAAAATGCAATATCTTATACCCAAAGTATGACGGATATGTTAAGGGAAGCCAGGGATTGGAGGCAGGAGCTCTATTCCAGGTGCCTGTTATTTTGCAAGCTCTGTGAGTACACTATTAGGCATTCAGGCATTGTGGAAATCCTGCCCAGCCCATGGCATCTTTTCTGCCCTTTCTTGATCTCTAGTCCAGCTGGTCAGTGAAGAGAAGTGAAGCTGAAAAGGCATCACTGTGGCTGCAGCTGCTGTTAAGGAGGTTGGTGTTATGAAACCAGATAACACACACATTATTTTTACTCACGTGGAAGGCTGTGCATTTCCATTGCTGTCAAAAAGATTGATTCCTGAAATATTTTGAAAAAACCGCTAAATACTAGCTACTTTGAGTATTTACCCAGGGGCATCACAGCTGCCTGGCATTGCAATGTGGCAGCTGAGCAGTAATCGCTGCTATTTCTCTGATTTGTTTTTGTCTTCGTCAGCAACTGAGCAGCGGGAGGTTCAAGCCCAGAGTGGGGCCCTCACTCCCCAGTGATCTCATCTAGTCCATGGCTTTAAATACTCTGTGCAATGTTAAAGACTCCCAAATTTATATCCCTAGCCCTGATGTCATCCCTGCAACCTAGACTCATATACCCTGCTGCCTGCTAAATAACTCCACATTGATTTCTATGAGATATCACAAATTGAACACAAGAAAAATCAAACTCCTGTTCTGTCCACGCATATGAGCCTCAAAGTTCTCATTTCATATTATTCCCATGGCACTAAATGGCAACTTCATTGTATAGTTGCTCCAACTAAAGGCTTGCAGTCGTCTTTATCCTGACTTTTACCTTGTATCCCACATTTCAAGGAATCGACCTTAAGGTAGGTAAAATACATGAACGATTTTCTATGCTGCCACCTTAACCAAGGCTAACAATAAATTTTACGAGGCTATTATAATTGCCTCTCAAGTTGTCAGTTTCTTTCATTCCAACATTGTACTTCTTTGACTTGAAAAAGTGAATCCTAGGTTACAAATTGACTCATGTTATTTGGTGCTTAAAAATTATGAATGGCAATTTAGAAATCTAACCATATACAGCATTAGATTTCTAAATTTCTGTGTAAAATATGTAATTGTTTGTGCATATTCTTTAAATAGTTTTCATTTTTAAAATTTTTATCTTCATATTCTGTAGGGACTTAAAATTTAACATATCAGTACTTGATGGAAAATACCTGTTCCATGTTATGCTTAAGATGTTTGATATTCAGGGAAGCACTTATTCTGCTCAGCCATCTCTCCAGCCCTGATGTTTGATATTCAGACAGGTAGTGAAGTTACACCAAACTGCATATGTTACAGGGTAATAATTAGCTTCTCTTCTGGAGGGTTAATAACCTATGGTTGCAGATCAAAAATTAGAGAAATAGAAGGGCAACAAGGGCAGCCAACATTTTGGCCCTAGCCTTTCAAGGCCAGTGAAGGCTCAGGACATAAGAGAACCTGTTTTGTAGCATCATGGAACTCAGTTGTGTCCCAAATTTTCTGATCAAGATGATTAGGGGTCCACAGAGCAACATGATTGATGAAGTAGAGTGTGCATTAGGAGAGTTACATGGAGAAAAAACATTCTCTCCTGCTGTCACAGAGAGCAAATTGGTCAAGCAATGACCATAACTAATCCACATGGCTGACACTGACAAAAGATCTGCCAACTGTGGGACAGGGTTACAGGATAAATCTTGAGGGGACTTGCCTGGCCTTATCAGATACAAAAGATGTATTTTTTTGTTATATAGGTCTTGTTTTATGTTGGTCTTAACCATCCAGCAGAAAAGTATAAAAACGAGATATATAAAAGTAAAGCCATGTTAATATTTTGAGCTCTGAAAGACACAAGTCAACAACTTTTATGGATAACCTACTACTATTGTGGACTGCTTCACTGTATTGGATTGTTTTGATGAATTCACACACCTATAGTATTTAGATGCCAATAGAATACCTATATCTGACAGGACTAAACAAAAGAGGCAGATACAAAGGAAGGGCCATTCTGTATCTGTATATACAGTATAGTTAGGATAGATATACACCTACTATCACTTAATTCAATGAGAAGAAAGATTTGTACTAATAGTGTTTGAACAGGAAATCCTGTCTGTATCTTATAATATAGATAAACACTAAGAAGTTAACTATGTACAAAATATTAACTGTCCTGTTAATCAGCTTTGAAACTGTCTTATTGCTATTTGTTTCTGAATAAAATAAAATAAAAAATGCAAAAAAATATGAATGGCTTTCAATCTCAAAGTCCAAACCAATTCTACAAAGCCATAGGCAATTTAACTCTCTGTCAGTTTTCTAACTATCTTTCTCTTCTTTTTTGGCTTATGTCTCCAACTCTTTCATGTGCACACAATAAGCTTTCTGCTATTCCTGAAATATTCTAGGCATGGTCTCACCTAATTCTCTTGGAACTACTCTTCTTTCAATGATATTCTGTTGTCCCAGATATTTCTGTGGCCTATTTCTTTATTTCCTTTTTATTTCCACTCAGACGTCTCTTTATCAATAAGGACTTCCATCGTCATCCTTTATAAAGTACAGCACTGCTCTTGACAATCTCTTATCTGCTATATTTTCATGGCTATATTGCCCTAAGGGGTTGCAACCTGCTTGCAGATTTGGTAATGTTTACTGTCCATTATCTATCACCAACTACAGTCCCCAGTGCACAGAATTTGTAATATGCATTTCTGAAAAGCACACTGACCTGAATCTTCTATCAGCTATAAATTGGTACTTTGAATACATGTATTTTCATAATAGTTCTTTAATGTTGCATTTTAATTGGAGAAAAATCTCTTCAAAGCCAAAGGTTGCTTCATTTTTCAATCTGTAGTGTAAATATTCACTAAAATATATGACTCCCAAAACCAAGGTGAATAGGCCTTGGTATAGCTTGCATTTTTTTGGATAGTTTAATACCACAACACATGCGTGATTCCCACCAATTCTCAAATAACTTAAATTTTGGGAACTCATATTATGTATCCTCTCAATACCTCAATTTTCTTATTCTTCCACATCTTCTTTTTCCAATAAATGAGAAGTGAAGTCTTATTTTTATTTTGTGTTTTAAACTGTGCTTTAAAACCCTGTCCTAATACTTGCAACATCCAGTTTCATGATTTAACTTAGATTTCAGACATGATAATGACAGTTTGTTTTACATAGTCAGTGAGTTTCCTGCTTCTTTTGGAGACAGGGCCCCTGAAATTCAACCTAAGGGTGTGCTGCAACACTCACAGAAAGCTTTTCCAGTAAGGCACATCCCATCATTTCTGTTACTCTGAGTTTTATTCTTCTTCAAAATTCCTTGCTGATGTGACTATCTTGCATTTTAATTAGAATGAAGTATCCAATTAACATTTTTAAGAGGTCAAGTTGCTATACTTTTAAGATGGAATGAAGGCAAAACTTTCCAACTGGTATGTAGTGAACATAATCACTCTGTAATAGATTTCAAGTAGGATGATCTAATAACTTTCCGAACCTACCGATGGCAACTGGACCCCTGGAAAAATCATTTCTATGTACAAAGTTTCTTACTCTTGAATGCCCTACAAATATCTTCATTATGTGTCATTAAAAAGCTGAGAGTATCTCTAGTTCAATACGGCTGAATAGATCTTTCTCTGCTGTCATACACATGTTCTTGATCAGCCTTTCAACAATCAAATGACTGGATGTATGGAGCTTTTTATATAACTCCATTACAGCTTCCCACAGTAACTACCATATTGAAGAGTGCTTCTGAAGTATAAACCCTGATCTCTATTACCCATTAAGAACCAATAATAAAAAATAAGTACAATTTAGCAGTTATTAGTCTCAACAAATATTAATTTGAGGTGTTAACAACCATAGTTTGACCAGCAGGCAGACATTAAATTTATAGGCCACTAAATCAAGAATCAAAGCAAACATAATCTTTTAAATTGTTTAACATTGTTGGATAATATTTGACTGACACTAGCTGTGTTTGGCTCTCTTTTTGGGTGTCTTTTTCTGTAGTTGTTTTATGACGTGTCAAGTGACAGTACAGTCACCTGAAAGTGGCTTGAAAGTCATGCCTCCAGGCCATACCTTATTGAATACAGGTGAATTCTGGTATCTGTGTTGTTATTGTAATAGGGTCTCCAACAATCTAGTTATTTGCCTCTGGGTCTACACACTATGCCCTGTTTACTGCCCACCTGTCCTTAAATGAATTGATAATCATTAATGAGGACAATGCTCTGTGTTTAGTTATGATTTCATGCTAGATTAAACATTATGGAGTTAACTATTATTTGCCACTATTATCTTGGAAGCTTTGCTTAACCCAAGCAAGTCTTGAGTCTGTAGAATTGGGAGTTAAATATTACCATCTAATGTTAATTTCCACTGAGGAAAAACATGTTAGGCACCATACAGTTTATTCATATATTAGTCCTGAAAGATACGTAGTTTCTAAGCTCCTACTTGTGATTCTTATGTTTGTTAATTCTTTCAGTAAACTGAAGATACCTCCTTGTCCATATTGCTCAAGAGGACTGAAGCAACACATTCCATAAACACATTAAATTCTTGCTACAGGCTGTTAAAATCCACCTCTGTTTCTTTCTATTCTCTTTTTTTTGTGGAACCAGGGATTGAACTCAGGCCCTTGCATTTGCCATCTCATTATCCTACTGAGCCATCTCCCTGGCCTGCTCTGTTTCTCTATTCAGGTTATTCCCTCTTTCTGGAATGGCTTATCTGTCCTGCTTCTATTAGGTATAGTTCAGTCTTGATTCTAAAGGCTCCAAAATTTCTAATAAGTATTGATGCATGCACCTGCATTTATGAAGCACATTGCTTGCACCAGGTCTAATACTTTCCCATGGATCAGGTTTAAACTTCATAGCAGGATAATCTGCTCAGATGCACCTTCTGCCTCTCTTTTTCAGAGGATCTTTCTTTTCCCCAATAAATATACTGTTCTTTTAAAAAATCATAGCAGATAAGCTTCCTAAGATAATTTTCAAGAGATGTATTTTCTATCTTAAAAATTAGGAAATTGTGCTTTAAAAATGTGAAACAATTTGATTAAAACAGTTTTATAATAAAAGACAGCCAAGGTTGGAACCTAGGCCTTCATGCCTCTAAAATCTTTGCCAACTCCATTGCACACAAAGGGCCTAAAGAGGGCTAATAATGAGATCTCTAAAACACTGAGCTTGTACTAATTTGAGATAGATTTTCAGATCCCTTACTAATTCTAAGTCTTATCTTCTCTATGCTACTGTCTTGCTCCCTGTACCACAGTATTGCTACATACAAACAGAAAATTTCATCTTTGAGGCAAATATGAGAAAAATTATGGTAAGGAAAGTCTTATTCCTTCTTGAGTGATTTGATACAAATGAATTGCCTGCTATACCTTTTATATGTGACTCACCCATGGATTTTTCTACCTGTTTGTTTTCCACCAACCTTTGTCCTTTATCTTAAAACTGTGAAAACACCTATAGCCAGGACTTCATAGTTCATCCTATTTATATTGTTCTTGTTTTATTGTTGAAGTGCTTCTCATTTCCATTCAACCATTATATAAACTACTTGTTCATGAATTTCTTATTTTGTACTTATTTTGCCTTGTCCTCTTACTCCAGCTAAATTCTAAGTTAAAAATTGATTAGTTTTAAATATTTTTGAATGGGTGAGGGATTATTCACATATATATGGATAAAGACAAACAGGAAAATTTCCCAGAACTGACTAAAACAGCTGAATACACAAACTCCTGGTCATAAGTCGTTTAAAGAATGATGATGCATTTCTCATGTAAATACACAAATAGCTGATACTGTTTGAAAGGGTGTGTAGTAATATCCATTTTCTGAATTACTCTATTATATATTCTAAATAAGTAGGGTTTCTAAAGTAACTGAAGTATATCCCACTGAAAATATATTTTGTAATTAAATTTTTAATGCACATTGTTAGAGAAAAGCATAAAATTACTGCCTTTTATAATGGAGTATATGAAATTGTTTGATTTTTTTGTTTCACCATTTCACAATAGCTTTTGAATATTTAGTATATTCTGCCTCTTATGAAAAATATTAAAAATCTTAGTGAAATGAAGATTAATTTTTTCTGATCATAGATCAGATTCATAGTGATTCTCCTGTTTTCAGCTTCCCAAGATCTGGGATTATAGGCTTACGTCACCATACCCAGTCTCAATCTCAGTCACAGCACACCCCACAGGCAGGGTCAGCATGGCACACTGGGTTTCAAACCATGGCGGCTGCGCTCTGCATAAGCAGGTGCTTTAGTCTCCTGAGCTATCAGACCAGCCCCCTCTATCATTTTTGTACAGACTCTCACTGTGCAGTTCAGACTCCAAGGGATATTCCTGTTTTCAAGCCTCATTAGTGCTGGGATTACAGGCATGCACTACTACACCCAGTCTCTGTGGCCAGCTCAGTGCACCTGGGGGTGGAGCTATTACACCATGTGTTGCTAAGGATCGAACTGTAGACCCTGTGTTTACCTAAGCAAGTGCTTTGTCCACTGAGCTATCTCACCGGTCTTTGAAGTTTAAATTTTTAAAATAAAAATACTATAATCTATATTCTCAAGGAGTTTAAAATTTCAAGAGTTATGTCAAATGTACTGATGGAAAAAACTACAAGCTGGCTTTTTAATTATTGGACTGAGATAAGGAGGGTTATGTGTAATGACCCCAGCATGAATCAGAAAGTTTAGCCAAAAAAGTTGACAGCTGTGGTAATTATGAAAGGACTGAAACGACTTCAAAAGAAGGGGATATTTTTGCCCAACATAAGCAAATCCCCCTTTAGTTTTCCCCCTCCCTGTGGCTATTGTTCTTTGTTCTATTACACATAAAAGTACAAACTTCTGTCCCTATAATTAAGGTGTTCTAAATTCCTATTCCCATAACATCCTGTTTTGCCCAAGCAAAACCACCAGAGTATGTTAAGCTGCAAAACTGTCACAATGTACCAAACTTCTTTTGGTTTATTTGTCCAAACTTGCCTGCCTACAAATTTTGCCCCAGTAAGAAGACTAAACTCTTCAGTAACATGTATAAATTAAGAATCTTTCTTTTGTAAAAAAAGCTGGCTTTTTAATTGTCTCTTTGGATACAAATTCTCTGTATCAATATACATCTAAAATAAATCTTCTAGACCAGCTAAGCAGCTCGGTGGATTAAAGCATCTTCTTAGGCAGATGCCAGGAGTGGTGTTTGATTCCCCAGCTAGCTGTGCTGGCCGCACTCATGGAGCACGCTGAGACTTTGTTTGAGACTGGGCATGGTGATGTGTGCCTATAATCCCAGGTCTTGGGAGGCTGAAAACAGGAGGATCACTACGTGTCTGATGTATTCAGTGAGATCCTGCACACCCTGTACTAAATACAAAGAAAAAAATCCAAAAATAAATCTTCCTTTTTCATCTGTAGTCTCTCTTGCCTTTTGAATTGTGCAAAAGGTGAGTTAGGGTTTAAGAGAAAAGACAATGTATTCTAGGAGTGAAACAGGGGAAGTTCAAGAGAATCAACTGAATAATGACCTAATGAAATGCAAACATGTTAAAAATGCTTAAATGCACAGCAGCTTGATGAGAGTTACAGGCTTTAAAGAAAAACAAAACATTGGATTATCTTAATTTCTCACTTATAAATCTTCATAGTTCCATTGCCAGTGGAACAATACCAATGGTCATTATTTTAAACTCCTCAGGTTTGGAATGTTTTCTTATTTCGATATATTTCATTGATGAATCGAATCCATATTTTTATGTTATTTTATTCCTAAAGTAAAAAGTGTCTTTACTATATTTGTTACCACCACAGAAGTGTGAAGATATAATAGAAACAAATTTTGCTCATCAGAGCTGTGGTATTGTTTTCAGCTGGCATAAATGTGATTCAATTCCTTTTCCTTTTTTACTATAAACTTGGCTCTAAATTTATAATTTATACTTCTTTATTGGATATATATATAGATGTCTGCACTATATATAACACTCAAAAAATTTAGCAGATCCTAAAACTTTCTTGTCCATGACATTTTGAAACTATTTTACAGTGAATTATTTCAATCAAAATAGGTACCAACATAGTGAGAAGAGCATACTGCAATTCCATCTGACCTTACCCAGCGTTAGTAATTTTAGCATTTTGTCTATGTTGTTTGTTATACACTTTGTGTTTTTTTTTTTTCTTTTTTCTGGTGTATTTTCAATGCAACTGGGGAAAAATTTGCAACTTGTTTATGTGTTGATACAAAGAAAATGCATGAAATGACTAACCTGTGTTTGTTGACAAGTAACTCTTAGCTATGTGCAAGTAGTAAAATAATATAGAAACATTTGCAGCATAATTAGTAAATTTGAATAGCATATTTTATTTAAAGGATGTCTGATTTTTCTGTTCATTAACATGCTTTTGTTTTTGTGCTTCTAGGAGTTTTGGGGTTTTTTATTTTTTTGTGTGTATGTTAGGGATGGGCCTACAGGGTGTTCAGGATCTCACTACTAGATCGGACTAGGTCCACCTGTTTACAGTCTTTCAAGAGCTGGGATGACAGGCACATGCCACCACATGCAGTCTCAATTGCCACTTCAGTGATCCCTTGCGGTGTGGCAGGCAAAGCAGGCCTGGGGATCGAAGCCCTAGCCCCTGCAGTATTTAGCAGTCACTTTTTGTCGATATAGTAATTATGTTTTTGTTTTTGTTTGGTTTTTTTGTTTGTTTGTTTTTGGTAGAACTGGGGATTGAACTCAGACCCTTATGTTGCCAGGCAAGCACTTATTCTGCTGAACATTCTTCCTGGCCCAGTGATCATGTTTTAATGACTTCTGATCAACTTCATCTTATGAAACAATAGAAAAACCCCATTGGAAAATTTTATTAAACTGTTAGTCAGAGCTGAAGCTACTTGACTTTCTCCCTGGTAAGTAGGATATTACTTTTTAAGCAATCATGTTTAATTAAAGGGCTTCTAGGGCCAGGGAGATGGCTCAGTGGAACAAGCACTTCCCTGACAAACGCAAGGGGCTGAGTTCTAGCCCTGGCTCTACCAAAATAATAATAATAATAATAATAATAATAATAATAATAATAATAAGGATTCTCCAACAGTGTTAAATGAATAATATTCAACTATACAGGGGAACATGAAGATGTTCTAGAAAGAAAGTTATAGGTCTCATTTTGGGACAGATGAATAAATGTAAAGTTAGAATTTCTTTTTCAATTTACTCATAATAAAGAAATTTTCTTCAGTCTGCTTACAAGATCATATTTGAGAAAGAAATACAGGGTTCAGGTAAAGGAGGTATAGAGAGTTAGCACAAAGAAAATAGGAGGAAAGGAAAAAAATCAAATGAGGAAATAGAAAAGCAAAGCTAAGAGGATAATTATTTAGCTTTTTAGCAGTAATGTCACCAAAAATTCACAACCATCCTGAAATTTGATTCAAACTATTTATATCAGCATCATATTGATATTTCAGAGTTGTAATAATACATATCTGCTTAGGATAATAGAATATAAAATGAACAGTTTATATCTCTCAGTGTTGCCTCAACATTAATAAAAGTTAGTTAAAGGTGACACCAAAAGTTGAATATATCAGTACTGTCATTGTGCCTAAAGAAACTCATCTGTAGTGAAATTTAACTCAGTAAGAGGAAAGTAATATAGTAGAAGTTGAATAATTCGGTTAAATGTATATTCTCATATTTTGTGCAAAACTGAAGTTTTTTAATGGAATTTTGGCCATTATGAGTGTCCTTAAAAAGCATCACTAATATTGCACAAAACTACTACAAAAATTTAAAACTTGGGATTGACATTGATAAAGCCTGAGATTTAATTGAAAACATGCTTATTAAGTTTTGCTTATTTTTGGTAATAGTGGCACGGGTATTTTTAGAATGGCTACCTTTCTTGGGTCCACTATTATTATGAAAGTCTCAAATTGCATGTTATCATCAAGTTCTATAATCATTGTATTTCTGCTCACCAAAGTCCATGACAAACATATCTGGTCCTTCCATTATTTTCTTCAAAGAAAAAAAAATACAGACTTATTCAAATTCTGCAGTAAAATGTTCATTAATGTCAAAAATAGTGTATTTGTAAAGAAATCTATTCAGACATGAGACTTTGTATTCCTGTTTCTACATGCTACCTAAACTGTTTCCCAGCAGGATGCTTGTTATGGTTTGTGTCTAGTTGTATCTCCAAGGCTTCATGCAGTCATGAGGTGGCTTTTTGAGTTTGTGGTTGATTATTGTGGGTGTGGGGGTAGCACCTATCCTGGGGCAGGTAATCTGCATTACAGTGTAAAGAGGGGAAAGAGGGTAGCTTGCTGCCACAGCTCTTGCTTCTCTCTTACTCTTCGCTACTCCATGAACATCTGTGCTGTGCCTTATGCCACTCTGCCTTGGAGCCAGCTGAGTATGGACTGAAATCTCCACCAAGTGTGAGCTAAATAAGCCTTTCCTTTCTTCATTTTGGGTGTCAAGGTATTAGTCCCAGCAATGACAGAAAAGTAACCAAGACAATGCCTCATATTATCAGAGAACAATATGAAAAGCTTAGAAGTCATATTAGAAAACACAAATGTTTAAAAGCTGTCTACATAAATGGAGAGCACATGAATATTACTATCAGAAAAGGGTTCACAGCCTGACTTTGCTCTTCATTAGCTGTTCATTTTTGGAGAAGTCTCCATTTCTTTCAAGAGAATCAATGCTTAAATGAAATAATGGAACTGCGTACCCCAAATCAAGATATGCATTATTTTTTCTATCCATATGCTTACTTGTGATCATATAGTTCTACTATTGAGCCTCCCAAGTCTTTCAGTTATGCTGCGAGTTCCAACTAACAACATCTCCACTTAATGTTTGCTCAGTAAAATTATGCAGTAGGTACCATATCCATACTTAATGAACCATTCAGATGTTGCAGTGGATGTCTTGCTTTTAAGCCCCTGCCAGCTCCGCTTAATATCAATTTCCATTTACTGAGCAGATTGTCTGGTGGCAACCTTCTTTTGGTTAACATATTTTTAGTGAATGAAAATACCTTCTGCCCTAACTACTTTATATTAGTGAAGTTTTGTTGTGAAATAATTCTATGATATTTCAAAAGGTAAATGTTTTGTAGACACATTTCAATTATTTCTGAAATTCTAGAATGTTTCTACTTTTTGTATTAAATTAGTTATTTGATTTCTATAAAGAGAAACCTTCTGAGTTAGTTGTTCAGGTAGAAGAAAGACTGTAGTGGTGGTCATTTTCCTACAAAAGTTTGAAAGGGGTAAAGTATATTTCTCATTCTTTATATGAACTTCTCATTCTGGCCTTACATCTGTTTCCTGATCCCTGTTATCCCTGAATTTTCTGCCTATTGAAAACTACTCTCTTTATAGCTGTAGTAGACTCATGCTTTAGCTGCTGCCACCCTGTTTCATCGGTCTCTTATGCAATTAGGGTTCAACATACATGTAATAAAACCATTATTAATACATAGTTGTGAGAGGATGTGGCTTTTCAACTTTAGCCATAATATTGACATCAGGGGCCAGATCACTCTCAGCAGCTTTATAAGGTATTTAGCAGCATTTTTCATCAAGTAACACCACCCACCAACTGTAACAATCCCGTTGAAAGTCAGTATCATAGTACCAGATTGGTGTGATAATGTAAGATTCTATGTTATGAACATAAATCCAAGAAATGTAAGAAAAGCATAAGAAAATGCTTCTACAGAAAAACAACCATCAGGGAAGCAATGCAGCATGATCTTCAAGGATATAAAATGTAGCACACTACAACATGGGAATATAATGATGGCATGTGTTATTCTAAGCCAACAAGCTAAATGTTCTGATTCTCATGACAACATGGTAGCCTTGTGTCTGTTCCACAACTTCTATTTCAGAGGATCTCGCCAGGAAATGCTTCTGCCAGCATTTCAAAACAATTTAAAAGTTAATAACATTCATTCTCAAATTCCTTTCAACATGATAGCAGAAAAATAAAACACAATTTATTTTTCTGTATTAGTAGAGAAGAGATAATTTCCCTTATAGGACACAAAATTTCTTAGCATTTACTCTTGTCCTAAGCAAACCAATTAGTGAGTGTTAATTTGCTTGTTGACCAAAGTGAAACCATAAGTAGCATTCTTCTGTATTTGATTATAACTATTATGCCAATCAGTATCCTTTTCCTAGAATTCATCAAAATTTTCCTGATAATTATGCATTATTTCCTTTTTACTTGCCACTTTTTAGCTTTAGCTTTAAGTACACACACCAATTAATTTCAAATGGATAAAAATCAAGCAATTAAATATGATTAATTTTCATCATGTTCATGTAAAATCTACTGTACCAGTTTCTTTAACAAAATTATGTATTTGCTTATTTCTTATAGCATCTCCCTACATAGCTCAGACTTGTAGTGATCCTCCTGCCTCAGCCTCCCCAGCACTGAGATTACAGGTTGTCTCAGTTACTCTTCTGTCACTGCTATGATAAATACCTGACACCCAAAGTGAAGGAATGAAAGGGTTATTTAGCTCATAGTGATGGAGATTTCAGTCCATATTCAGTTGGCTCCCAGGCAGAGGGGCACAGGGCAGAGAGAAACATTTAATGGTGGTGGTGGCAAACAACAAGAGCGCAAAATGGAGGAGGAACAGCATCACGGCAACAGAGAACATGTCTGTGCCCCTTAAGTTGCATGTAGGCTGTATACCTCAGACTGGGTGTAGTACTCAGACACAGTATTTCAGCAGCACTCATACCTATAATCCCAGCAGCAGTCACACACACAGTCTCAGTGGATTGTGAATGCACCCAGTAAGTCATAAACTCTAGAAGTCCGCCCCACAACTGCATGAGGCTGCTGAGGCCCAATTAAACATAAACCATAACACAGGTGCACTGCTGCGCCTGGTTTCATTAGCCCCCTTACCACAGCTAGGGTTCTGTGTCAGGCACCGAATGAGGTACTAGGGCTAAAACTTGGGCCCTTGCACTTGCCAGGCAGGTACTTAGATCAACAAGCTATCCCCCCTGTCCATAGTACAATAATTTTTAAAAGAATAAAATTTGAAATATTATAACACCTTCAGTAATTCTATGTATATGCATAATCTCTTTTGCTTACCCTCCTTGTTTTCTCAGCTCATGGCTGAAGTTAATTGGGCGATTGAGTGAATTCTGGAATCTGGCATGAGTTTGGATAAATCAAGTAAGAATACAAACAATGGACGCTAGGCCTTAAGAGAAAAAGGCAGAAAATAAACATTGAACTGTAACTTTATCTTGATGTTCATTAGATTTACCTTTGATATTCCTAAATAAGTCCTTTTTGAGAGCATTGAATGTGCTACTTTTGTGCTCTTTGTTCTCTCAGAAGTTTATCAAGATGTGGGTCGGTGATTGAGTATAATTCTCTAAATTCCATCATTCCTGTGTTGGAATAGTATTTCAAACTAAATTTGCTCAAATGAGAGAAAACTAAATGAAACATGATGATATTCATTTTGGCAATTGAATACCTTCCTCATAACAGGGAATCAAGGGAGTATGCGAGAATTTTTTTTTTAATATCTTGGGTAAACATGGCTCTGATTGTATTCTTGAAGAAATATTTGAAAATCCACTTTATAAATTATTATGAAAGATGTTAAAGCAAAGAATAGTAATGATTTGCCAAATTACATCTAGCAATAAATAAGTGTGGTATTAACATAAACTACAAGACTGTTGTAAGACCATTTTCTCATTCTTTGGGGGAGACCACAAAATCACAGTGTGTCGTCACTTAATATTCAATATATAAATTTAATGATAAATAGTAAAATTGACCTCTTTAATGTAAAAGGAGTCAGCTACAATGCTTTGTAAAGTATTATCTCTGGGTACCTGCAGTAGGTATTCTTAGCTTTCCCATCACTGAAGAAAGGTACCCAACATCTATAACTTTATTTTGGCTCACAGTTTCAGAGGAGTCAGGCCATTGTCTGTTAACTCCAGAGTAGGAGCACATGGTGAATCTCATAGCACAGGAAGGCTACTCTTTACCATAATGGCCAGCAAACAGAGACAACTGAGGATCCTGGGACAAGAACATACTCTTCCAGCATGGGCCAGATAGCTCAGTGGACCAAAGGGCCTGCTTAGAGAGACAGTGTTCAATTTCCAGCATGCAGTGCCGGTCTCATCACCAGGGCACTCTCAGAAAGAGACTAGGCATGGTGGCATATGCCTGTAATTCCAGCACTTGGGAGGATCACTACTAGTTTGATTTGTGTAGTGAGACCCTATAGGCCCCGTTCTAAATACACTTAAAAATATACACTTCCAGGTCACACTCCAGTCACCACCCCGTTCCAACTTGGCCATGTTTCCAAACTTGAGACTTTTGGGGAATATTTTAGATCTAAGCCTTAGATACCTAGTGGCACATAAATCTGTGCCTGTCATATTGTCTCCTAATACTGTCTCCTAGTATTGTAATTCATACATTTGCTCAATCTCATAACTGAGAAATTGTTCTTAATGCACAGCCATTAACTCATATTTCATGTCTAGTCCATCAGGAGCTGTTACAGCTACCTACTCGTTTTGTAGGTGAAACACTCAATTACATCACCAACACTATTGGACCAGCCCCTCTTCATGAACTGCTTCAGTATCCTCCCTCTTGCCTTCTTGCCAATACTCTGCTTCATTGTTTCTGTGACACTCTATCCTCCTAGACTCAAACATCAAGAGGAGAGAGAATATTCTTACATTTAAATGCTATCTAGGGCTCACTTACTCATAAAACTTCATAAGCATTCCCATAATGTTCAGAATAAAGAACAAGTCTTATTTATGTTTTCTCAAGTCCTGTCGAAATTGGTCCATTCCTGTGTCTGAATTCATTGCTACTCTTCAATATAGCAAAAAATGACCTGCTACTATCTAGCAAATAGGCCGCATATCTTCACAACTCAGCATCTTTGTGCTTATTCTTTCCTCTGCTGTGCATGAAATTTCTCCAGGTATTCACATGGCTCATTTCTTCTGTTTGTTAGATAAAGTTCACATGATATTCAAGGCAAACTTTCCTAACAGTGCTCTCTAAAATAACACTTGCATTAGTCTCCATCTTTTTAGCTGCTTTAACTTTTTCCTGCTTGTGATCAGCCAATATTTTATTATTTCTGTGCTTATCTATGTGCATATTTGAAAGTTTACTTTCTGAAATATTTGCTCCCTGAAAGCAAGTCTCTTTTGCCTTTGTTCTAGTTATGATTAGAACACTGCCTTACAAAGAGATGCTACAAAAATATGAATTGAATGAATAAATGATTAAACATATTTATTTATTTTTATCACAAGGTCTTATCTAACTAAAAGAATAACAGATTCAGTATCAAAGCTAGTCAAATTTATTTCTTGATTTTCCTCAAAACATGATTTTTAAGAAATATATTAACATGTTAACTGTTACGCCCTTTGCATGGATGCACCTTTCTGTTCTGGCATTTTTGCCATGTTTTTTGAGGCTTCTGAGACTGTGAGACTCTTGGGAGTCTCTGTAACTACATGCAAAAGAAATATTTTACTAACTTCAAATCCTTAGAGACAAATGAAAAAGTAAGTAGTCCTTCTCCCCTATGTGGATTTTCTTTGTGTATGGTGATATTTTCTCCTGTGATTTGCGTTCTTCTCCAGGGTCCATGACATTGTGCTCATAAGATGTATTCTAATGATTAGAAACTGATGTTAGAAAATTCTAGACCAAAGAAAACAGAATTGAAATCTCACTCTGAGTAATTCAGAGATTAAAGCCCTAGAGGTGGTCCAATTTCCCTTTATCTGCTAGGAGAACACATAGTTCTTTCGTCAATTATTTTAAGTTTAAAGAAAACACACAGAAATGATCCATTATAAAATGAATAGAACCCTTGGAAGTTCCCTGAGCATGTATAAATGTCGTTTGTGTAAATGTGTAAATATTGCTTGTGACAAGTTTCAGTTGATGTATTTAAGTAGTGTTGCAAAGAAATTATCCACAAGTATAGTACTCACTACAACGTGTCTTAAATAGGCTCTCAGCAATGACTCATTCTTTATTTCTAACTTAATATTTGGTTTGCTCAACTGATAAATACTCTTGAAATTGATTTTGGAAAAAAAATTATTATAAGTTATGTAGACTGTAAGCTCCAAGAGATATACAACTTTGTGGAAGTTAAGCTTTGAGTTTTTTACAATCCCAACACATAGCCTGGAATAACTAAAATTATCCACAAGAGAGCAGAGGAGATGTGGAAGTAAAAGAGATTAAGAAGTGATACACAAAAAAATTGCATCTCACATATAAACGAATGAAAATATTAAATAAAATTATTCAAAATGGGTTTATTCTGATTGAATTTATGAAGGTTGATCAATTTTTCTGTTATAAAAACTAAGGTACGAATTTAGGAGTCGTAAATCCAGGGCTTAAACTCCTTTTAAACATTTAGGAAAATATTCAGTTCATTAGTTCCCAAACAATGTTTTTCCATTTTAGCTACATAAAATCCTAAATGCTATTATCCTTAACTGATAGGTATCATTAGAACAGATTTATTTTTTATAACTTATACGAAGAAACTTAATTTATTATCTACAGAAGCCTCATGTAAGTCTGTATGGAAAAACTATGTCACAGTTTATATATAAGAAGACTAAGAGGTATTAAATATGTTCTCCAATTTTCCAAATCAATAAACCAGAATCAAGAGTTACTTAAGCCTTGTCTTCCTGAAATCAAAATGTGTGCACTTCCTTATTCTAATACAATACTTCTTAGACACAAAGTGGAGAGAGGAGCTGGTTTAAATATGTCATTTAAATTATTTATGATTTTGAAAGAACAAATTTTGTGCTAGAGTAACTGTAGCTGTACAAGAAATATTGTACATTCTCTGTAGTATTTGAGAGATTATTTTGTGAAGGGTTAACATTAGATTTAAAAGAATTATTATTCAAGAGAAAGTGTACGTTCATCCTAGATGCCTCACATTTCTCTTCTTAAGAACAGTAGAAATACTGAAGAATCCAGACTGAATTGCTCCATTTGTTTTGTTTTAAGAACACTAGACCATTTTTCACTGTTCTTCTAAGTGTCATAAGAGATGGGGAAAAGAGGGAGAGAGAGATGCCATCTCTTCTTCAACAGTTAGAGAACATTAACATAGAGGATCAATCTTGTAAATATTTGCACATATACTAATTTCTAGATGTTTCTCTTACTGTACCTAGTAAACCAGATGAATGCATTTAAAATTTTCCATCTGTTGTGCAGAAAAATTTTGTCTATTGAGATATATCAATAACTCTGTAACAGAGGTATACTATCATAAAGATTATACCAGTTGTACTATTTTTTAAAAGGAGAGATTTCTGTTTTAGTTTTTTACTTTTTAAAACAGAATAAAATGTAGTAAAGAGAAAGGATAAACAGTTTCAGTAAGCAAAATGATAGGAACTCAACAATGATTGTTATATTGTACATTGTTTTCTAATTAGTTGTTCATATTGCCAGATATAACGATGCAAAATTGGTCAAAAATAAAAATAACTGAAAAAAGTGTAAAAAGAAAAAAATAAGCATTAACTATTTTTAGAATAGACCAGTACAAATTGGAAGTCATAAAAAATAGATAGAAACCTTGAAGACATAGGAGTAGGAAGAGAATTCATGAACAAAAACCAAACTGCATGAGAAATACTTCAAAGAATCAACAACTGGGATCTCATCTTATTGAGAAGTTTCTGCATGTCAAAGGAAATCACCAGCAGAGTAGAAAGAAAACTCATGAACTGGGGAAAAATTCTAACCAAAATCTTCCTCAAGCAAAGGACTTCCATCTAGTTTTGATATTCTTAAAAACATTTTCTGAAGAATCAAACAAAGGTTTGGAATAACTTTTGTTAATGGATAGAAAGCTATATTTAATGTATAACTATGAGATAAAAATTGTGCCTTTTGATAGAAAAGGTATGTTTATGCATTAAAATCATTCAGTATGTCACTACTGATAGACTATCTTTAGTTCTCTAGTGATTTCTGTTAATGTTTATGTGTTTGTATGAGTATGTTAGCGAAAGAAGACAAGTTGTTTTCTTGACGTGAAATGTCATATATCTAATCATGATCTGATACTAACAACTTTGCTTTCTATTATGAATAATTTGTTTCAATTTCCTTGTGGTTTTACCTTTGCCAATCGAGAAAGCATAAATCAGTTTTCTGTTTGTGTACATGTTTACTTGCACTTGTCATCGTCAGTCCTGTTTTTGTTTATCTAGTTCTGTCAATTCAGTTCTACTGATATTTACTAAACATCATGAGTTTATTTTTTTCATAAGTTTAAAGTGATAGAAACATTCATATGATGTAAAATTCTGCTCTTGTCCTTTCCTGGTAGCAGTAAAATTTGTCACCCTCAAATGACTGTGAACTTGAGCTATGTCTTAGCCTTAGTGGTCATTTCCTTTTCACAGTCATTTTGCCAGGGTGTCAAAACAACAGCTCAGCTGTTGTGTTTTCTGGAAGTTTCCACTTACTTTTATCTAAAGAAGTGGAGTCATACAGGAGATGTGCCAAACTGATACCCATCACAGCACAAAACCAAAACATGAGGCTGACAGAGGATAGATTGCACCACATGTGGTCCTTGCTCTAAGTTCTGATGATTTAATTGCATGTTTTCCCTCTTCTAACGGATCTCACAGACCTTGAGGGGAGACTTTGTACAGGCTTAAGCAGTCCTTGCTTGACAGAATTTCACTGGGAGTATAACAAAGACCAGGGAAGCAAAGATCCAGCAAAGATTTTAGCTTGAACTTGCTTTGTTACCTATGGTAAAACATTTGATCTCTTTGTATCTCATAATCCTCATTTCTAAGACAAAGTAGCTGCATAAGCCCAGAATTTTTATTTTAGTTATTAAACTACAGATCATTGTGAAGGATAAGGGCAAAAGCCAGAGATATTCCAAGCTAACTATCATAGTGTCTGACATATTATAGCCTTTCGTAAATATGAAAAGAATTTAAATCCAACTTGTTTATTCAAAATCCTGAACAAAATACTAGTTACAATGAATGAGAGCAGAGCTACTTTTGTCAGAGAATTGGACTGCATCACAAAACAGTCATGTCCCAGTGCTTCAGTCTTTATAGCCTTTACTTTCTTTGCTCCTTGTGCCTAGAGGTTGCTGTTTAGATAGCTGAGTTTAGTTTAAAAGTTCCAAAAAAGCTTAATAGCGTAGAATTCTGTCTGGTTGCAACATTATGTGATTTCAGTCTTAGACTTGAAAATTTCCTATGCTAATACAGATTGTCACGTGATAGAATAAGAAAGGTCTTAATGATATATTGTGCCACGGAGGAGTAGTGGCTTTGGATGGAGAACCACAAAGTCATAAGTTCTGAACAAATAGGCCCAGTGAGATAGTTCAGCAGACTAAGAGCCTGCATAGGCAAGCATAGGGACCAGGATTTGAGCCCCGGTGTCCCATACCTGATCAGTCCCTCCCCTGGGCACCCTGAGACAGTCACCAAGTCTGAACTTGGTGGTGCATGCCTGCAATCCCAGCACTGGGGAGGCTGAAAACAGGTGGATCACTACAAGTCCAAGCTACATAGTGAGACCCTGTACCGGTAGCTGGGGAGATAGCTCAGTAGAATAAGTGCTTGCCTGGCAAAATAATTGCTGAACAAATATGTTACACATAGATTTTACTATCATTCCCTCCAGATCTTTTCCTGCCTTATCACAGAATAGTGTGGGATATGTTTGAATAAGGAACATTTTTCTCAAGATTTTATAAACTGCCTAAATACATAGCTATTTTGATATGATAGTTGCTTTAGAAGCTCACCTGAATAATTTGATAACCAGGATCTAAGAAATGGGACTTTTTGATCTATTTAGGGGAAAATTATTTTGCCAGCATTTAGTAATACACTGATTATTTAGGTGATAGGAGGATAAATTCTGCTAAGATCAGATAGTTTGAGCATAAGGTAAGGATATATAAGGTTAATCAAAGTGGTGCCATATCTGAGAATTTCAAAGCTGTTACTCTCATTCTACTACCCTAAACTTTCTTTCCATCTTTACACCTGTACCAAAGTTCAATGAATATTACATTCAGTTAGTTAGGGAGGAAAACAACCAATTGTACCTTAGTCTCTGACAGCAATACTATTAAAATGAATTCAGGATTTTTAATGTAGGGTATATCATTCCTTTGCTCTGTCTGTTTTTTTTTTTTTTTTTTTAAAGAGAGATGGATGCAAGCTGCTGAGCCAGCTTGAATTCTTAAATCCTCTACTGCTAAGTGCATGTAGCCAACTCATGGCAGTTCTGTCTAGATCAGTCTTGCAGTTATCAACCAAACTGGCACATCCTCCTGGCAAAGAAGAAAGCCCTGAGAGCAAAACATTTAGTTCAGCAACCCTTAATTGATCATTTTTGTACTTGATACAGAGTAGAAGTTGCAGTGACAGGTTTCAAGGAACCTAGGCAATTCAATCAGAAGGGGTGGGAGGAAAGCTTAATGAAGAAGGACTGACTATTTGTCTAAAGTTCAAATAGTCTAGTGTAGAAAGGAATGAATTATGCAGTGAGAAACCTATCTTGAAAATGCTTAATAGCGAACTCAGGCTTGTGAGGTGATAATTGAAATTGATGAGAGCACAAGCAGAAGTGTGTGCAAGCTTCAAATCATAGAGTATATCATGCAAAATCGTGAATAAAAACTAAAATGTAGCAAGTAATAGTAACGTGCTTAGACTAAATGGAAAATATTATTTAAGAACATTTTCTTTGTGTAGACATGCATGCTCATGCTAATTCAATGGCATATTGCTACCCCATTCAGAGAATATACATGAGGAAATAATGTCACTACTAAATCGAGATTTGTGAGGCAATGCAGCACAACATATGGAAACTAAAAATGGTATTAAGAAGAATGACACATCCCTATGTCCAAAATTATAATACATGTCTCACATATCAAGTGTAGTTTTAACGCAGAAAAAAATGTAGGGCACGCTAATAAAAGAAAAATAAAGTAAAAATTGAAATATTTTGTGAAACACAGTCATATGTTCTTAAGAACTGATCAGTCTTGATGCCGTAATTCAATACTGTCATGTCACTGTCAATCTGGACATGTTATATTTTACTCTTGCTCAGTCTAATACCTTTTGCCTTGCCTGAAGGTACTACCTGCAATATGAAAGTTATTAGTTGGTACAGTGCTTTGACACTACGTGGAGAATAAAAAATCTTTGCTAAAATAAACTGTATTACTGCAGTTCATGCAGAATAAATATAAGTCTCTATTGTTACTATTCTTGTTTTTCAGCCCCTCTGACTGATAAGCCGCCCAAGCTTTTGTATCCTGTGGAAAGTAAACTGACAATTCAGGAAACTCAGCTGGGTGAGTAATTCTTTAATTGCAATTAATACACTTTTCTCCAATATGCTCTGCAATTTCAATACTCTTAGAAAATGAAAGTATAGCTGGTATTCCATTCTCTGCAGTGTGTGCTTTGGGACCAAGCTGGATGCTATTAAGATGGATGTGAGAAATGATAAAAATGAAGATTTTAATAATGCTATTACAATATCATGGCATAATATTTGAACTGATTTTAAAACCAACAATGTGGAACTATTTGTCTTATAATAGTATCCATTAATACATTAAGATGCAATTTCTGAAATTTTTGGAAAGGGATAGAAATTCATTAAAATAAATGTCAGAATTATGATGTAAAATCATTTTAAAATTATCATTCAGTATAAAATGGACATTATGATAATTAAGTTTTAGATAATATACTATTAAAATATGAGCAAGTGACCTTTAGTTAAGGGACTTGTAGTTTTAGACAAAAAGTCATGGACAAAGTGTGCTTTGGTAAAAATATTCAGTTGTATGCAAATCACAATTATAGCATGCATATCTTAGAGATAAGATTTTTTAGGCTGATTTAGCTATATTCACTTACATCATTTTATTGGAAATTTTTCCTCTCAATTACAAATATATACAACTTTCATTGTGTTTTCTTAGCCCTTATTTTCATTTTATTTTATTTTAAAGATAGTACAACTTAGAATTGAAAAAGTACAGGGTCAGCCAAATAGTTCAGCAGATTAGAGCACTTGCAAACAGAAACAGGGGCTGGGGATTTGATCCCCAGGCTTGCTGTGCCGGCTCTGCCACCCT
The DNA here is from genome assembly GCA_004027165.1 of Ctenomys sociabilis. NCBI lineage: Eukaryota > Metazoa > Chordata > Mammalia > Rodentia > Ctenomyidae > Ctenomys > Ctenomys sociabilis. Next base: position 24,625 of record PVKA01003940.1, on the reverse strand, counting down.
GGGTGCACTGAAGTGGCAACTGAGACTGGGCATGGTAGTACATGCCTGTCATCCCAGCTGTTGGGAGGCTGTAAACAGGCGGATCACTGTGAATCCAATCCAGTAGTGAGACCCTGAACACCCTGTAGACCCTTCCCTAAAAATACAGAAAAAAAGAATAAAAAAATTACAAGTGATACTGAATTTCACTAACAAGGTAATATGAATTTCACAGTGTTTGTTGTAATACAGTGTTGTATTCAACCAGTTATTCATATTATATCTATATAAATTACTTATTTTTAGTTGATCAGCACAAAATTATTTAGAGTATAATTTCACCTGTGCAGCCACATTGTTAGGAAATTTCTTCTTACATTAATCTATTGAAAATGAAAATGCACTTAATATATTCTACCAAAAATGTGGCTCATCTCTTAGGTTTTGATGTTTTGTTCTTGGAGTGAGAGTTTGTGCAAAAAGTGTAAATAAAGTTCATAAATGAAGATTAAGAATGGAAACATTTGCTAAGCACATATGTAAGTTACAATGCACAAAAACAAGGTAATGGTTTAAGGATTGTCTACTTCCTATGTAACTTGTTTTCTTATTTGATCCCAACTTCATAAACTTAGCTTGAGAAGTTGTGCTTGTAATTTTATTGGTTCACATTATTTTTTCCCATCCCATGCCCACCTACCGAGTTCCCATGTTTCTCACCCTAGGCTCATCTCACCTCCTGATTGTGCTCTATAAAAATCCTCAGAAAAGGCAGGGTCCTTGGCAACCCACTTGGGTCCTCTTCTGTCCCTCTCTATGCTGGAAGCGTTTTTTCCTCCAATAAATACATTCGTCTCTTTAAAAAAATTTAGTCAATGAATTTTTAACACTGGACATGCTTATATTTGCTAATTTGAGTCATGTATGTATGCAGGGTTTATGCAAGCAAAAGTATTAATATGTTTGGTAATAAATTCAAGTCTTTTGAATTAAGGTATATATACAAGGAATATTACAATAATTTTAAAACAGACTGTAGAAATACAACACTGTCACATATAAAATGAACAAATATACTAAATTTGTATCTTACACTTTATTCATGCTATCACTATTTATTTATTTATTTAATTGAAGAACAAATAGCAATGAGATGGTTTCAAGACAAATTAACAGGACAGACTCGATAAATTAAAACATTGTAAAATTTTCATACTGTTTTGGTATCATACAAGGTACATACATTATATACTTACATACATTATTATAGCAGATGTCTCTCATCAATGAATTAAGAGAGTGTAGCTATATACTTATTTTATTTTTTATAGCTGAATTATATCACAGATTCAATAATAAATACCTTGTCATCTTCCTAGTGGTTGTCCACAGCACTAGAAGCCAACATAATATCTTGTCCAACCGCTATTAGTGCAAATCTTGCTTCACATAGAACTATGCATTAGTACTGAATATTTATCCTAACTGTATTGTTTATACACACACATCTTGATTCTTCATTTGTATACCCTTTTTTTGGTCTAGACCTGACAAAGATGAGTGCTCCATTGTCATTATACAGATTTGGGTGCTTGAACTCGGCGACACAATCCAACACAGTCCCGCATTCCACAATAATGGTGATTTATCTGAAGAAGTTGTTGACTATAGCCATTTATAGCTCAACTCATTATTATGGCCCCATGTTATATAGCTCATTTTTATACTTATCTGCTGGATGGTTAAGACCAAGATAGATCAAGCCCTATATACCAAAAGATGTCACTTTTGTTTCTGCTGAGGTCAGTGAACTCCCCTCAGGGTTTATCTTGTAATCCTGTACTTAGTATGTAGATCCTTTGTCTGTGTCATCCATGCGAATGATTCATGGGCAATGCTTGACCAATTTGCTCTCCATGTCAGCCTGAGAGAAAATTTTCTCTCCATGTGCCTCTCCCCATGCACACTATAGATCATCAAACTCTTTCCTCTGTGGCTCGATAATCTCCTTGTTCAGAAAATTTGGGGCAGAACTGAGATTCATATCACAGTGCAGGTTCTCCTATGCCCTGAGGTTTCGCTGACCTTGAAAGTCTAGGGCCAAAATGTTGGATGGCCATCTGGCTCTACTATTTCTCCAATTTTGATCTGTGAACTTAGGTTGTTAACCATCCAGAAGAAAAGCTGATTAATACCCTGCAGCATACGCTGTTCAGTTTGCCCTAACAATTTGACTGAATTCTTTTTAGCTGTTGTACATTTTTATTTTGTATTTCTTCTTTTGACTTCTTATACTAGGGAGAATATATGATATTTACACATGTGTGTCTGGTTTATTTCACTTAAGAGTATGTGTTCAAATGGCATCCACTTCAATGTAAATGCTTCAAGTTTATCATTCTTTACAGCTGATTAATGCTCCATTATATAGAAATACCACATCTTTTTCACCCATTCCTCATATGATGGACCTCTTGGTTGTTTCCAAGATTTTGCTATAACAAATAGTGCTGCTATAAACATAGGTACACATATATCACTATGATATAATGATATAATGTTTTCAGTTCCTCTAGGAAAATTCCCAATAGGGAGATAGCCGACTTGAATGGGATTTCCAGTCCTACACTTTTGAGGATTCTCCACAATGATCTCCACACTGGTTGTACCAGTCTACATTCTCACCAGCAGGGGAGAAGTGTTTTCTTTTCCCCACAAACTCTCCAACATTTGTTGTTGGTTGATTTCCTTATGATAGCCATTCTTTCTGGAGTGAGATGGTATCTCAGTGTTGTTTTTATTTGCATTTCACAGATGGCTAGTGATGTGGAGTATTTTTTCATATATTTATTCGCTTTGTTAATGTCGTCCTCTGAGAGAGTGTATTCATCACAGATGTCCATTTCTTAAATGGGTCTTTAAATTTGAGGGTGCTGTTATATCTTAGTTTTTTTTTATATATTGTAGAGAGCAGAGATTTCTCTGATTTCTTATTAGTTAGGACTTTGCAAAATTTGTAGGATGTCTTTTCACTTTGTGGACAATTTTTTGATGTGCAGAACCTCCTCAAGAAGAGTTGATCCCAGTTGTTGATTCTTTCAAGTGTTTACCATGCAAACATATGTTTGTTCATGAACTCTTTACCTACCTCTATGTCTTCAAGAGTTCCCCCTACTTTCTCTTCCAGCAGATTGATGTTTCTATTTTAATGTTTAGGTCTTTAATCCATTCTGACTTTAGCTTAGTGCATGGTGATACACCTGGGTCAAATTTTAGTTTTCAGCATGTAGAAAGCCAGATTTTCCAGTACCATTTGTTAAAGAGGCTATCTTTCTTCCAGTGAGATTGTTTGGCCCCTTGGTCATAGATCAGATGGGTGAGTGTGTTCATAGATGCCTGTGCATCTTCTAATCTATTCCATTGATTCTCAGGTCTACTTCGTTGCCAATAGCATGTTGATTTTATCACAGTGGCTTTGTAGTATAATTTCAAATCAGGAATTGTGATGCCTCCTGCCTTGTCTTTATTGGCCAAGATTGCCTTTGCTATTCTAGGTCATTTGTGATTCCAAACAAATTTTAGGAACAATTTCTCTAGAACTGGGAGGTATGTTGGTGGCAGTTTGATAGGGATTGCATGAAATCTGTACAGCAATTTTTAGAGTATGACCATCGTCACGATGTTGGTTCTTCCTATCCAGGAGCAGGGAATATCTTTCCATTTTCTGAAATCATCTATAATTTCTTTTATTAGCATGTTATAATTTTCTGTGAAAAGATCTTTGACTTCCTTGGTTAAGTGAATTTCAAGATATTTCATTTTCTGCGGTGCTATTGTAAAAAGTATTGCTTCTACTGTTTCCTTTTCAGTGTGCTTGTTATCTGTCTAGAGTAATGCTATTGACTTTTGAGTACTGACTTGGTATCCTGTTATACTAGTGAATTTCCATATCAGTTCTAGTAGTTTCCTGGTGGAATTTTTGTGTCTTCTAAGTAAATTATCATGTCATCTGCAAACAGTGATAATGTAACTTCTTCTTTACCTATTCTTATTCCTTTTATTTCTCCCTCTTGTGTAATGGCTGTTGCTAATGATTCCAATATTATATTGAATAGGAGGGGAGAAAGAGGTCATCCTTGTCTTGCACCTGATTTAAGAGTGAAAGATTTCAGTTTTTTCCCATTTAGATTTATATGAGCTTTTGGGTTGTGATAGATGACTTTCATCAAGTTAAGGTAGAGTCCACCTTTTCCAATTTTCTGTAAGACTTTGAATATGAATGAATGTTAGACTTTCTCAAAAGCTTTTTCTGCATCAGTTGAGATGATCATGTAGTTTTTAGATTTCAGTCTATTAATATAGTGTACTGCATTTATAGATTTTTGAATATTGAACCATCCTTGCATCCCTGGGATGAATCCTACCTGATCATGGTGTATAATCTTCTTGATGATTTGTTGTATTCTATTTGCTACGATTTTGTTGAGTATTTTTGCATCTATGTTCATGAGGGTGATTGGCCCATAGTTTTCCTTTTTGGTTGTGTCTTTCTCTGGTTTTGGAATCAGTATAATACTTGCCTCCAGAAATGATTTTCGGAGGACTGCTTCCTTTTCAATTTCATTGAAGAGTTTGAGGAGTGTAGTGATTATATCTTCTATACATTTCTTGTAGAATTCAGCTGTGAATCCATCAGGACCTGGACATTTCATTGTCGACTGGATTTTTATTACGTTTTGTATTTTGTTGGCTGTTATTGGCTTATTAAGAGTTGTTTTATCTTCTTGGTTCAGTTTTGGTAATTTGTAACTTTTGAGGAATCTATCCATTTGTTCTGTGTCATCTATTCTGTGAGTGTAAAGATTCTCAAAGTAACTACTGATAATCTTCTGAATTTCCTCTGGGTCTGTGGTGATTTCACCCTTTTCGTTCCTTATTGCATGCACTTGAATTTTTCTTTCTTCTTTTTGATGAGCTTGGCAAGAGGTGTATCAACTTTATTTAGTCTTTCAAAGAACCAACTTTTTGATTTGTGGATTCTTTGAACTGTTTTCTTCATCTCAATTGAACTAATTTCTGCTCTAATCTTTATGATTTCTTCCCATCTTTGTGCTCTGGGTTTTGTTTGCTCTTCTTTCCTAGATGTTGAAGGTGCAACATTAGCGTGTTTATTTTTTTCCGTTCTATTTTCATAATGTGTGAGTTCATAGGTATGATTTTCCCTCTAAGAACTGCTTTCATCGCATCCCATAAATTCTGGTAAGTTGTGCTTGAATTTTCATTGAATTGTAGACATTGTTGAATTCTTTTTTAATTTCTTCTGTGATACACTGATTGCTGAATAGGGTGTTGTTTAGTTTTCATGAATTTAGTGAGGTTTTCTCATTTCTTTTGTCGTTTATTTCCAATTTCATTGCACTGTGGTCGGATAATATGCATGGAGTAATTTCTGTTTCCTTGCATATACTTACGTTATACCTCTGGACTAGCATGTGGTCTGTTTGGAAAATGACCCATGTGAAGCTGAAAAAAAAATGTGTATTCAGCTGTGATTGGGTGGAACACTCTGTGTATGTCCACCAGGTCCACTTTTTCCAAGCTCTGGTTCAGTTCTGCTGCTTCCTTGCTAATTTTTTTCTGCTTTTTCTATCTTTTTAAGATAAGAGGTTGTTAAAGACTCCTGTTAAGATTGTAGTCTTAGATATTAGGTTTTTCATGTCCATTAAGATTTGTCTTACAGCCGGGCATAGTGGCGCATGCCTATAATCCCAGCACTTGGGAGGCTGAGGCAGGAGGATTGTTGTGAGTTCGAGACCAGCCTGAGCTACAAAGTGAGCTTACAGTCAGCTTGAACTGCATAGTGAGACCCTGTCTCACAAAAGAAAAAAAAAAAAAAAAAAAAAATTTGTCTTACATAGGTGGTTGCTCCTGTGTTTGGTGCATAGATATTTGTGAGTGTTACCTCTTGCTCTAGAATTTTTCTCCTGACTAATATGTAGTGGCCTTTTTTGTGTCATTTGATCATTCTTGATTTGAAGTTGAGAGTGTCTGAGAACAGAATTGCTACTCCTGCTTTTTGCTGAGGTGCTGGGGCATGTAGTGTTGTTTTTCATCCTTTGACTTTGAGCCTATGAATGTCCTTTTGAGTTACGTGTGTATCTCTTGTATACAACATATTGTTGCATTTTGTTTCCTTATGTAATGTGCCAGTCTATTTCTCTTAATTGGTGAATTGAGTTCATTTACATTGATGGTTATGATTGAAATGGGCTGACTTATGTTTGTCATGATATTTACCTGCTGTTGTTTACTCCTTTGTATCCTGTGTTTAATTGTCTGTCCTGTTTAGTGGGTTCCTTCCATTCTCATTCATGGAGTTCTGGTCATTCTGGTCTCTTTCTGGAGCCTCTTTCAGTAGCCTGTGTAGAGATGGCTTTGTCATCATAAAATTCTTTAGTTGCTCTTTTTCATGGAAGTATTTCCCTTCTCCATCAAACTTGAAAGAGAGTTTTGCAGGGTATAATAGTCTGGGCGGGAGTTTGTTTTCACACATGACTTGAAGAACTCTGCTCCATGCTCTCCTTACCTTCATTGTTTGTGTAGAGACATTGGCTGTAATTCAGATGGGTTTTCCTTTGAATGTGATCTGCTTCTTCTCTCTAGCAGCTTTCAGTACATTATATTTGTGTTGGATTTCTGGGATCTTGACTATTGTATGTCTCAGTGTGTTTTTACTTGGGTTGAAGTTATTTGGTATTCTGTATGTTTCAGTTACCTGAATGTTGGATTGTTTCCTCATATTTGGGGAGTTCTCTGGGATTACTTCTCCCCAAATTCTTTTTATGTCATTTGTATGGACTCCTTCAATCTCATTGATGCCAATTAATCTCACATTGTTCATCCTGCCATCATCTTTCAGGTGATGGATTATTTTTTATTGCATTCTCATTGTTTTTAAGAGATCCTTTCTCACCTTTTCACTGGCTGCACCAGCGTCTCTAAGATCTGAAACTCTGTCTTTGCTTCTACTCAAATGGTTTTGGAGATTCATGATTATTAATTTTAGTTCTCCTATATCTCTTTGACTCTGTTTCATGTGTTCTATTTATTTTCTGTATTGCTCATTCAAGGCATCTGTCTTATTTCTGATCTCTATTTTTTTATCCATGTCTTCTTTAGAGGTAATTATTCTTTTTCTGCAGAATTTCTTCCAAGTTGGGTTTCCTCAGTATATTTCCATACTTGTTTCTGTATTTCAGATGCTATGATTTCAAAGAATTCTTTTTTTTCAAACAATTCTTTTTTGATTTCAGAAATTATTTCTACTTTGAGTTCCTCATGATCTTTCTGCTGTTGTTTCTTTGCTTCAGATGCTGTTAATTCATATGTTTCAGCTGGAATAGTGCTCTCTGCCCTTGTTCTTGGTGAGCATTGTTTTTCCACCCGATGTTTCTGGATTTAATTCTTTATTTCAGTTGCTATGCATTCATATATTTCTTTTTTTATATCAGCAATTAATTCTCATCTTATTTCTTCCATACCTTTATTATGTTGTTCCTTTGCTGATGTATTTGTTAATTCATTTCAGCTGAGCTAGTGTCCCCTGTACTTACTGGTGGACTTGAGGCCTGAGATTGCATTTTTCTCCTTGTCTTTGTTGTTTTTGTATAGCACTGACCTCTGACCTTTGGTGTAGAGCTTTGGTGCAGCTATAACCTTAGCGTGTAATGAGATTCGGGTGCCAGTCTAGTAAATTGGGGATTATCCTGTTATGCCTGGCCTGGATCTAGCTGTTGTGTTCAGTTCCTTTTTGCTGCAGCTCCTGTGGTTCCCCTTTGTTTTTTCCCTGGTCAGGTGAGCATGATCCAAGATGTAGAACAAGTAGTGCAAATTCCCACTATCTTGGCTGTCTTTGGGGTGGGCATCCAGAAAGTTGCTGCAGTCGGCCCTGTGTCTCAGGAAGGTTGCTCTCCAGGTGGGAGGTCCTGGGCTTTGGTGGTCCACGGCCGAGCTGCTTTGGGTCTGGGGCGCCGGGGTGGACTTGGGGATCACTGGGAAAAGGGATCACTTTGAAAATTCCCTCTACGTGGTGGGCCTGGAGCCCTCACTCACCAGCTGAGATGTGCTGAGTTATTCATGCTATCCTATAGTGAAATATATATTGCTTTTTCATAAACCAAATATGAAATAGAAATTCTATTTTGTAGTATTGGGAATTGAATCCAGAGCCATCTCACTGTGGTACATTCCCAGTTCAGGCACTTCTGTTGTTAGTTAATGTCTGAGATACATAGGAATGCATTATTTGTGATGAGTTATTTCATATGCATGTCTTTTTTTTTTTTTTTTTTTTTTTTTACTTTCCCTTTCCTCACCAGTCCATCTTTTTAAAATTGCGGGACATGGTCTGTCTAAATGGCTATGGTGTACAGGTTGAGCTTGAATTTAAGATCCTCCTGCCTCAGCCTCCCATAGTTTTGGTACTACAGAAGTATTCACCATACCCAGCTCCTGAAAAATAAATTCTCATGAGTAGACATATATAGAGAGATTTTTCTTTTTTTCTCAATTTTTTAGGGAAATGTCTATCAGGTGTTCAGGGTCTCACTACTAGATCGGACTCATAGTGATCCTCCTGTTTATAGCATCCCAAAAGCTGGGATTATAGGCACGTGTCACCATACCAAGTCTCAATTGCTGTCTCAGCATGCCCCGTGGGGGCAGGGCTGTCACAGCAGGCCTGGGGATCGAACCACCGGCCCCTGCGCCTGCTTGCAGGCACTTAAATCCACTGAGTTACTTGGATGGCCCTTATATATATTTTTTCAATAGCAGGAAGATATTTTTATAAGGAGTTATGCATAGTTCTAAACATCTATGTGTCTAATTTTTATGAGTTATCATTAATGAACATAAAAGTAAAATTTTCATTTTCCTCTGTATGTCTTTCCTGATAGCATATTGAACAGAATTTTATATATGATTGTTGTATATTATGTTTTATAATTGTTGTCTCTGAATTTTGGATAAAGGAAATTGTTCTTTATTTCTATTACAATATTTTATAGCATGGAATAAGTTAGAAAGCTTTTTTTCCCTAAAATATTACATTTCCTTGAATGAAATTATAAATTGCATTGAAATCATGAAAACTTCTTATGCCTATTTGAAAGACTTGATTGCACATGCATTTGGAAGAAAATAGGGATATCAGTCAACAAAATGCTCCAAGAGATATTCTAATTAATTCTTGCACAAAATTAAAGAAAAAAGCTAACCTTAATGACAAATGAAACTAAAGATACCTTTCTGGAATTTGATTCTTTTATTTTACTTATTTTGGTGATGACAGGTATTGAACTCAGGACCTTGTGCTTGCCACAGAAGCACTTATCCTATTGACAAATCTCCCCATCCCCAAATCTGATTCTTTTAAAAATAAAATTCTTTTACTGTCTTTGATTTTTTTTTCTTTTTTGTGGAACTGGGGACTGAACTCAGACTACAAATGGTTTTACTTTCTGATGTTAGTTTCAGTACATTAAAAATCATTTATTTGTGGCTTGGGAAATAGCTTAGTAGAATAAGTGCTTGCCTGGCAAGCTCAAGGGCTTGAGTTCAATCTCTGGTTTGGCCAAAAAAAAAAAGTCATTTACTGGTTAGAAAAATTTATCTTTAAACTTTAACAAATTTTTTATCAAATTTAATGATGTAGTTGCCTTTCTATTATTGCTAGAAAGTGAACAACTGATGAGAAGATTATGAATGAAAACAAGGAACTCTATTAAAAACACGTACAAATACATTCAAGGTATACTCAAGGTACCTAAAATATACTTGTTTTCCACAATGTACTCTTTGATTTTGAATTTCCTGAGGATTTAATTTTTCCCACTCTTGATTTTAAAAGCTATAAATGCCAATAGGCTTAACGTATAATGACCAATCTTGGGCCTACAGTGGGCAAGTTGCCTGAGTCAGAGATGAGTGACCTATAAAAGGTGTCTCCTCTAACAAAAAGGTGTGAGTGCCCAAGAGAATCCCACTGGTCAAGAGGTCAGTGGTCTGTTTCAGCCTTTTCTTAAACTGAAGGATGATCTCAGAATATAATAAAACTTGGATATGAAAGAGATTATAAGAAAAACCATCAAGAACTACATAAAACTGAGCTGGCACACATCTCATGATATATCTTTGGTATCCTTTCTAAATTACACACATGTATACCAAACTTAATAACCATAAGTCTGTTGATACTCTAGCTTCATCTCAAATATGTACCATTCATTAATAATTATATTCAATAAAACCACAAATTTCTTGGATTTGCCCCTGATCTCTGTATTCACTTTTGACTGCCATCTGCTGGCCATGCCTATCTCTTCTTTGCTATATCAGTCTTGGATTGCATTCTAGTCCCTTCATCTTCTCCACTGGCAACATCTGAAAGTGATCATTTAAAATATTTCACTTTATTTTTTTAAGATACCTTGACAAGATGGATTTGATAAATTAATACATTGCAAACTGTTTTCATAATGTTTTGGTATCATAAAGGTGCATACATGATATTATACTTACAGACTTTATTATACCGTATCTCTCTTATCAGTAAATTCAGAGAGTGTAGCTGTTTGCATATCTTATTTTTTATACCTGAATTACATCAAAGATTCAATAATTAATACTTTCTACCTTGTTATTTTCCTAGTGGTTGTCCACAGTACTAGAAGCCCGACATAATATCCTGTCCAACCACCATTAGTGCAAATCTTGCCTCTCATAGAATTATGTAGAAGCACGGCATTATCTATCCCAACTTTCTTTCCATGTGACTCTCCCCAAGCACACTATAGATCATCAGTGTTTTTCCTCTGTGGCCCCATAATCTCCTTGATCAGAAAGTTTGGAGCTCACCTGAGTTTCATGATGTTGCAGTACAGGTTCTCCTATGTCCTGAGTCTTCGCTAACCTTGAAAGGCTAGGGCCAAAATGTTGACTGGCCTTGTGGCTCTTCTATTTCTGCAACTTTGATCTGTGAACTTAGGTTGTTAACCATCCAGAAGAAAAGATGATTAGTATACTGCAGCATATGCCATTCACTTTGCCTTTATCAGACTCAATTGATTTTAGTTGTTGTACGTTTCCATTTGCATTTCTGCTTTTCGCTTTTTATAGTAGGGAGACTATACGATATTTACACATGTGTGTCTGGTTTATTTCACTTAGGAGTATATGTTCAAATGGCATCCACTTCAGTATAAATGCTTCAAACTTATCATTCTTAACAGCTGAGTAATACTCCATTATATAGAAATACCACATCTTTTTCAGCCATTCCTCACCTGATGGACATCTTGGTTGTTTCCAAGATTTTGCTATCACACATCGTGCTGCTCTAAACATAGGTACACATATATCTCTATGATACAATGTTTGCAGATCCTTTGGGAAAATCCCCAGTAGGGGGACAGCCGGCTTGAATGGGATTTCTAGTCCTACTCTTTTGAAGAATCTCCACACTGACCTCCACAATGGTTGTACCAGTCTACATTCCCACCAGCAGTGGAGAAGTGTTCCCTTTTCCCCACAACCTCTCCAACATTTGTTGTTGGCTGTTAAAATATTTCATTTTAGAAAACAAAAGCAATAATAAAAAAGTACTTATAGAACAATAATATAATAGAAACTAAATTCATATAAAACATGTAAGTTGATTGGTTTGAATCATAACCAATGTATGGTCACATCCTGGCATTTCCACTTTAAGTGACACCTATGTGTTATTTTGAAATGTGAAAAGAAAGAGCTTCATTCCTTTTAAATAACTTTCAGGCATCAGCAAATATATGGACAGCATTTTCTTGGGCAAAAGGCCCAGAAATCACACTGTACAATTCTGAAGGTCAATCCAAAAGGTGAGCCTGACTTAGTTCTTTCAGGCTGCAGTAGTCAAGGGAATCAAAAGACAGACATAATTGACTTGCTGAGCTTAAGCCCTGTAGATGTCATTCGGAGATCTGTGAAGCCTGTTATGGAGAAGAGGCCACTTTTAGAACTTTCCAGAGCAGAGACAGCATATATTATTGGTACCACACTTCCAAAGAGCAGAAATCCCCCTTAACCTTGACCTAATGAAACACATAATATTCTAAAACTCAGCATTTGGTGAGTTACTGTATTACTAGGTATGAACAACTCTATATTTACATTTTTCTTTAGAGATATTTCTGTAAGTTAATATATAAATTTAGCACAGAGAAAAGTAATTTATTTTTCTAAATTGAAAGTGCATTTAGCATTTATGAAATAACCTCAAGAAACATATTCAAAATTGTATGATATTTATGTGAACACTATGTAATTTCATAACTAGTAATACCTCAGTTATTGATCACTTTTATTTGCAAACAGTTTGGTGTGCAGACAAATGTATTCAGCAAAATTTTGCTTTTGTCTCTAAACTCTACATTGGGTGACAAACATGACACCACCATCTTTCCCACACAAATATAAACATAGCCATGTTTTATAAAATCATAGAACAAATTAAGTTCATGAACTAAGGTGCCATGAAATATTGCTGGAAGTTCATACTTTTCAGTTTTAATTATCTCAAATAATGATGTGATGGGCTTTATTAATATTTTTTTCTCCCTGACCTCATGATTATTTCTATCAACAGATTCTCAAAAGGAAAAAAAATATTGGATAAAAGGAAATAATTTTGTTAAATATTCTTGTTACAGTTTTTATGTTCTTACCAAAGCAATTGTACAAATTCTCACAAGCAGTTCATCATGAGAATAGTAACTTTTAAATTTTTAATATAATGATAAATCTTTCATATCATAGTCACTCTCCCAACTCCTTTGCCTTTTTTCTTCTCTTTACTCATTGCTTTCATTGATTAATAAAAGTGATTTCTCTTTTTCTGAGTTTATTCATATTTAGTGGGCTTCAAATAAACATAATTTGTATTTAAAAACTAAGTGTGGTCAGTACATTATAGAAAACTAACTGAATATGTTCAATGTCTGTCCAATTTCTCTTCTTCCTCAAACTGGTGACAAGTTGAAAACTTCCTTTAGATTTTATGTTTCTTCATAAATTATGCACTGACTTTGTCATGTACTTTGGTATATGGAATTTCAATAACTATTAACTGATAATATATTCTACAACAGGCACATATTCACATATTTTCTGAAAAGTAGCATAATGAGAAGACGGAACTAAAGAGGCTGACTAGCAATACTTCTAACTGTTCTTTTTTTCCCACTAATGTAGTCTCATTTATTGGATTGAATAACAAGGATCCCTTAGATGGCAGCATTTAGAAGACAGTGGTTGACAACATAATGAAACTTCACATTTTTTACATAGATCTTGGTAAATGGATACACATGTATATAGTATCATCCATTGTTACTGTTGGCTAACATTTCAAAATAGCACACTAGAAATAACTGGTACTCCTTGCCTTGTTCACAATAATGTGGGATGCAAAATTTTAAATCATATGTACATTGTGGAAAAAATGTTTATTCCTTATATCTTAGGCATGAAAGCTATTTTACAGGAAAACCACTTCTCAGGAAAATTATATATTAGTTTACTATACTGCTATAATACTTGTCAAACATACTCTACCTCCATGTTCTAAATATCTGTATGGGACCTGGGAGATGGCTCAGCAGAATAAGTGCTTGCCTGGCAAGTGCAAGTACCTGAGTCCAGTCCCTAGTTCTGCGAAATTAAATAAATAAATATCTGTATGTAAATATACATAGAATATATTCTATTACATTAGTAATTCTTTTTCCTTTTTATGTATTTTAATACAAGATCTACAGTGTCTTACTACACAGATTGCACTTATAGTGATCCTCCTATTTTCAACATCCCAAGAACTGTGATTACAGGTGTGCACTACATACTCAGTCTCAATCGCTGTCTCAGTGCGCCCTGGGGGTGGGTCTGGCATAGCATGCTGGGGATTGAACTTAGGCCCATGCATCTGCCTAAGCAAGTGCTTTAACACACTGAGCTACTTGGCCAGTCCTTTCCAAAATAAACTTTATTAGACATAAATTAGCACTTCTGAGCAAACAGATGTCATGAGTAAAATATGTAAATAAAACTAGTATTATAATTGCTTAACATGATGGAAGATTGTTATACTCAGTGCAGATTTACTGAACTTTGGTAAATGAAAGTAATAACACTTGACCACTGTTTAAGGCTATTTTACTTTTGAAAACAAAAATCACCTTACATTTTGTGACTTTCATCTGAAAATAGGTTATATTTCATATTCTTAAATTAGAAATCAATAATTTGAAAATAGTATTCTTAAGTCACTCAATATCACAGTCTCTTAATTTTAACATCTTTGGTGAAAAAGAGGGAGAAAAGGGTTGGGGGAAAATGCAGCTTTGCACATGTGTTTTTAAAACTGCTGCCTGAGCAAAAGAAAATATCTTTTTAAAATGTTTAAGGCTCAAAATAAATAAATAAATATTTATATATTTAAGTAATTAAAACATTTAAGGCACAAAGCCCAGTTCTAACACAAACTGGAAACATTAAAATAGGTGGAAAAGAGGTTAGAATAGTTTGTACAGGCCAATAATATCTAAAATTTCAGAACCTAGTATAAGCATTTGTTGAACGCTTTAAAAACAGAGACATAGGGCTTGGGAGACAGCGTGGTGGTCTAAGCACCTGCATGGCAAGTGCAAGGACCCAGGTTTGATCCCTGGTACAGGACATGGAGCAGGCCCCAGAACCCTAGGCACTCTGACCTGGCCACAGAAACCAAGGGGGGTGGCATATGCCTGTAATCCCAGTGCTGGGGAAGCTGAGACTGGAGGATCGCTACAAGGCTGAACTGTGTAGCAAGACTGTAACAAATAAATAAAATAAGCAGCGATATGGACAATATAGTTAAATCTGCTTTCTGTGTTCCCTTGAAAAAGGGTAAGAGGGAGAAAAAAAGGGAAAAAATGTCTAAGAAAGAGTGCCATCACAAATCCAAAACAGAGAATTCACTGAAAACCCCAAACCTCACCCTACTCCCTTTGTTGGGCAACGATATAAACTGTCCAGATCGCTCTTCTCCTGAAGCACTGGCAGTGTGATTTCATTTGGTATTGGCCAGTTAAGAAACTACACACATGTAGCTCTTCACAATTCAGATTAGGAACTTTAGCAGGTAGAAGAGATTTGGAAGTTATCAAGTCAAACATTTTTTTATTTTATTGATGAGAAAACAGAGACCCCAAATAATTATACTTTTGCTTAAAATGTTTCCAGAATCATGTCCTTGTCAGCATAACAATCACCATCATAGTGCTGCTATTGTTATTTTTGTTATGTTATAATTATAAGACGTAAGATAATGGCAGTGGCTGAGTGCAGGTCGTTGTGTCAGACAGACCTACATGACAATCCAGCTCTGCCACTTACTGCTGGCATGACCTTAGACAAACTACTCATTTCTCACTTTAAGTGAAACACTTGTTTAGAGTGACTGTAGGTGTGTAATCTGATATTGAATAAGGATTGCTATGCTTGTAGTATATATTAAATAGTATGTTTCTTGTTAGAAGTTGAGCTATTTTAAGGATATAACACAATGCTTTATATGTAAGGTTCCTGAACTGCATTTTGTACTTCAAAATTTTTGTTCATTCTTATAGTTTTACTAGAATGCAATGATGTGTATGGCCCCTGATATGGATTTCATTATGAGATGGGCAATATTTTAGAAAATTAATTTTGATCATGCCTCTAAGTACACAATACATCTACTAATTTCATGTACTTCAATATGACATTTCATTATAGAAGTTATTGATTTAAGGATATTTAATTCATCAATAAGTCTATCCAAATGCATATATTAAGTACATAGTTATAAAAAATAAAATTATCCTTGTTCTTCCTTTGAAAGAACAATTTCATTAACGCCATACCACAAAAATTTATAAATGACCATGTAAGTTAGAATAAAACAAATACAAAAAAGAATTTTCCAAAGGAAAGGAAATTCAGGCATGCTATCTTTTAGAATGAGGAACACAGAGAAAAAGTTTACAATATATAGCATCAAAATATTATACCTGTCAAGATCCTCATGGAGATTTTGGTGATAGTCATATTCATTTTATAGAAAATACTGATTTCCCCATGACAAGCACTGTTATCACAAAGCTTTTTAAGTCTTTCATAATGATTGAAGTTTACTAGCAAAGAAAAATATGGTAAGCATCCTGCTAACAAGAACTGCTCCTGAATCTGTAAAGTAAATGCCAATATATGAGAAATGAACCTCTCAAAGAGACAGTATGGTAGAGAATATTGAAAGACTTTTTAGAGTAAGAATATGCAGTCCATGACTGAGGTCTGTTAAAATGGAAACTATAAAAAGACTCATGTCATTTAAAGTTTGAATATAAAGAGAGATATTATCTATAAATTCCTTACTCAATTTTAGCTAAATATTGGAGCACTCATGAATTACATGGAGACTCTCTATGAAAAATAATTTATTCTGGAATGTGATTATGAAAAGATACCATTATTTTATAGATTAATGTTCAAACCCTTAGCATTCCAGTCAGTTGTTACTTTGCCAACTTAATATTTTCCTGCAGATTTGTGCATAAATTGAATCAGCATAATTTCAGAGCTACGTTCCCTTCATTTTTGATTGATCTTTAATTAGCAGTGGCTTAACATGTCAGCTTTAAGAGGTTCTGTTCCCCAGTCTCTTTTAAGCACCTAATGATCAATAAAAGATTTATACACACAAGGGAAATAGGCTATTTAAAGAAATTCTGTAGAGAATAATTTTATATAAAAACCCTTTTATAATTGACTAATCACTCCTCCAACGTTCTGTATGGTAATGCTGAGTTTTACATTTTCATAAGATGAAGTTCCTCAGCATGAAACTGAAAATACCATTTATAAATAACGCACACAAAGGATCTTATGCCCATCAATGTGCGTGATGTTCTCTGCTCTATCACTGAAAGTGGCTATCTGTGATTTGTCTTTCTCTTCCTTCATAGAAAATTGTAATTATTATTCACTGGCTTTATTATCAATA
Source organism: Ctenomys sociabilis (assembly GCA_004027165.1). Lineage (NCBI taxonomy): Eukaryota > Metazoa > Chordata > Mammalia > Rodentia > Ctenomyidae > Ctenomys > Ctenomys sociabilis. Next base: position 7,527 of record PVKA01003940.1, on the reverse strand, counting down.
CTAGTTGCCTTAAGCTTAATCTTAAGGGACCTACATATTCATAGAAGGATTGATATGGTGCCATTTTTTTTCTTCCATAGTTATAACAGATATACTTTCTTATTTCTAAACTTAAAAGGAATGTTTTTCATTTTAAGTCTTTCTGACTTTATATGTTCTGTTTTGTCACATGATCTGGCCAATAATTTATTTAACTTAATGTATCCACATATGCCTAATAATGTTTTTCTTTTTAGTATTAAAGCACACATAGTGCAGTACAATTTGTGGCTTTGTGAGCAAAGCTATTACTAAGATTTGCTTTATATGTTCCCCCTAATCCCTGAGATTTAAAAATTTAAACCCCATGGCAAAATCTTGAGAAGAGGACATTTTGTAGTTCACAACACACAATCCTAGGGCTACATTCTCAGAAACCTTCAAGATCATTTTAATAATCTTATGATTAAAACGTGCAAACTCAGATTATGATAAACAAATGAATAATAACAAAAGAAAAGAAAGAAACCTGATTCTGTTTTCTTTTTCAAAACCTATTGATTTTAAAGTAAATTTGCATCTGTGGTCTGGTCAAAAGATACCTCCTCGTGTCACATTTGGTCCACAAGAACCTGGAAAGGCTTGAAATTGCTGAGCACTCCGAAAGAATATTTCCCTGCCTTTCATACTTTTCCCCATTGGCATTCTCATCTGGTGTATAGGGTTTCTAGCTTTCTGAATACTGTTGTTTCTACTTTAATAAAAGCAAGGCACCCACCTCAGACTTGCCTGCTGAAGAACTGCGTTTACAGAACATTGGCAGCTCTTTGAGTGGGAGGAGAGTGAAGGAAAATGCATTGCTTTACTTGAAA